>JABASP010001506.1:0-28644 GCA_019776565.1 Sminthurinus signatus | reverse complement strand
TACCATATAATATAGGTAATCATTTTTTATGTCTATACCGGCTTGTTTACCATTTTCTATTTTAGTATGTTCTTAAAAATATATTGTTTTAATCTCAGACTGTATAACCCTTACGTAATTATGTATATAGTTATATTAATTATTCTAATAATTACTGATTACTACCCTAATATGCATATATATGTATAATACTAACCAAGAAAACTACTTCAAGCTGTTTGTACAAATTTGTAAAGAAAGATAATAAATATATATATTATATCTATTTTATTTGAGAAAAATAATACTTAAACTGTCTATTACTACTAGTCTAAAGTAGATTTTCATATTTTGTCTGTGTTTATATACGGGCATCCAACATCCAATCCATTTCAGCTTTTTCTATACTTTTACCTGTATTTTTACAGCATACATTACTGTATAAAAGTATGTGTGAAGGAATCGTTTTCAATCAAAGTACTTTGCTTTGAGCTTGAGTATTGAGTACTACAAATATCAAAATAAGCCGCTCTCAGTCGTCAGTCGCACCCTCGTATACGTTATACTATAAAAAATATTTCTGATGTATGTTTGTCCGATCTCAAATAAGAGGTCTTATGCATTTCATAATGTTTGGTTTTAATAGCATTAAATTCATTATAATGAGAGCCTCAATGTTTTCAGAATAGTAAAAAAATATAGTTCAGGTTTGATCAAACTGAAAAGTCGTAGTTTCAATGGAGTTGGAAGTAGTGTGTTTTTACTGATTGAATCACTGATTGATTTTATGCATTTAATGTAGAAAGGTTACAAAAAACTTGCAAAATTTATCTTAGAGAATTTGTTTTAAATCATGTTATGATTAACGATACATTCTACACAGAAGAAATCTTATGAACTTCAAAGTTAAAGTACTCTAACTTTTCAGTCTGTTGATAAACGCCAAGTGGCGGGCGTCTTAGTTGTTCTTCTGGCAAAAAAAAAAAAAAATATTTTGAGTAGGTTTACATTTTACACACAGTCTGCAGTCTTGCTATGCAGTGAAAAGTCCCTTATATTTTTGCACAGTTTGAATGTTGTTTTTTTGTGGAATTTCGTATGTGACCATATAATACTAGTACTGGATACTGGAATTACTGGAGAAGCAAATCTTGAGTTGGGTGTTCATCCGAATGGGGTGTTTATTTAATTGTCTAGAAAAAAAAGATAAATATTTACCCTGTAAATAAAAGCATTAAATTCCAAGAGCACAAACAGAGGGATATGAAAAGTTTTGCACTCACACAGTGATTCAAAATTGTTTTGCATAAGATTAATTCCTTATTACTTATAGAAAGTTAATCTTCAAAGTTGAGACCTTCAGTCAATTTTACTCTTCTCATATTTTTTTGCCCGGATATTATATTTAATAATTGAATAAGGGTGTGCGTCTCCAACAACAATCACGGTTTTTTTTATCTTCAAAAAGTGTCTTGTTCTGTGTGTACTTAATACTTAAATGCATAGTCTGTTTTTGGTATTTGATATTTAAAAAGATAAATATATACTTAAATTATCATACATATTTAATGCATAATACATGCATGTATATATTTTTGGTTAAATAATTAAATACACAATCTAATTTATTCTTCTGTGATTCCAGTTTTACTTACAAAGATTTAAACAAGATTTTATATTTTATAGTGTTCAATATAAAAAGTATCAGTATCAGAATAATCATTATATTTAATATAATTATCATCAGTATAAATTATAAAAGATAAAAATAGAAGGATCAATTTTAAAACCGTGTAAAATAGTTTTGGAATGAAATTGTCATTTACAACTAAAATATTAAAATATATATATTGTACTTACCAAAGTTAAACAACTATATATAATATTATAGTGAGTGAAAAAAGTGTTAAAGTGTGGTTCCTGATTGCTACTTATATTTTATTGGATTAACCTCGGATTCTAAACACCTTAAATAATATCAAAATGTAAGTTTATTCATATATTATATTATTTAGTACATTTAAATTTAAACAAAAATACGAGTCTGTCCTTAAAAGAAACAACTCACCCTCGCATATGAATACATTTTTAATCATCAATCAACTATGCGTAGAATCATAGTTATTTTTATCCAGAATTCAGATTTTATTTTGTTATCGTAAGTAATAATAATTATTTAAAAGTCTAACTTTTAATTTGTTTTGAAACTATATTATGCATGTATACCTTTTGGTTTCCATTTTGTATTCATATTTTAAATACACATAAGGTTTCCATTCATGAATTTTACATGGAATCTAAACAAACAATTATACTCACAGTCACAGTTTTTCAATGAATTTAACGTGTCCACATTTTTATACTGGTAACTTTTGGTAGGTCAGAGGTGATCATTGATCATAATTCATTCATACACACATCATGTTGGAAATCGGCATACGGTGTCACCCACATTTATCTCCTCTTCTTATCGTTTGTTATATGAGTTCAAATGTTCTTTTGAAATTATTAGTATTTACCATCCCCTTGAAAAGCTTTTGAAACCTTTTTAAATATAAAAATACTTGTATGAATTTATATTATATAAATAGCAGGTATATCTATCATATCGCCTGTATAAGAATCTTTTGTCATTTGATTGTGTGAATGGATTTGATAGAGCTTAGAGAGACATACATCAACATGTACCAACATCATCAAATTATAATAATGAGGATTGTGAAGTATATCAGCTATTATTATACTATTATTATCCAGTCAATAAAACTTCCTTCAAAGATAAAAAATATTCAACGAACAACAAAAAAAAAACGTGTGGATCAATAATATAATATAATATGCATGTTATAAAATGGTCCTGACACAGCAACTGTAGTATCCGTACACTAATTTACATAAGAAATATATAAATAAATATAAACATAAATACAGGGACTTTTATCTTTGTCATTTATCTCTCATTTATCAAGTATAAAGCCATGTTTGGTATAGAATCTATAATAATATATATGTCTCTAGTTTAATTGGCCATGTGACTCATTTTACATCTACAGTCTACAGATATTACTCACCCACCGTATACTTAATGTGTACACTCATGTCAGTGAAGTAACATGTAAAACTTGCAAACATTTTTTGTCAAAAAAGAGTATATGGATAAATCATTTATCTCTTCACTCTGTCTCAGTGTTTACTGATACATGAAGTAGTGTAGTACCTGAAACCTGAAACAGTTGAAATTTGCACAATTTTACAAGCATAATATAATATATTATGATAGAGTATGACATCATTATCTTACTGTGATATGGAAAATATTATAGACATATACATATACTTGTGTGTAGTAATGGATTTTATACTGAATTACAATGCGTGAAAATTATACACTTGAGGATTGAAAATAGAGCAATGCTTTATAATCAACTTGTGTACAATAATATACAATGTACATAAAATATGAATTCGTACAAAAACATGCATCATGCAGATAGTTTGAATTTTCTCAAATACTTCCATAGATGTATAATATTTATCATGCCAATATACGAATATATATTTTGGTGCACAACTTAATCTTTGCCAATACCAGATATTTATAAAAAGAATATACATAATGCTTCTGGTATTGGTTTGTATTTTGTGAACAGAAAACGAACGATGTGTACACTCATACATATGTATTATAATATTATACTTGTGTTCAGAATATTATGGGTCTAACTTGAAGCTTGAAGTTTTAACAAAATCCTAGATATTCCAGTAACGTGCATATTTTATGTATAACACATATCGATTTTTAAAAAAAGAACATCAACAAAACCATAGTAAACAAGATACAAGAGCTTTTAAAACGACGACAGGCATACTGTCAAATATCTATAAAAGGTGTATTTTCATATATATAGGAAGTGAAATTGTACTTTTGAAAACTATACATTGAAATGCATTGTACGTTTTACATACTGATTCAACCGTCTCGCTATTCTTTAAACCTAGTTCAAAGTTCAGTAGTTCTTATGATTTACAAAACTAACAAGTATTGGTAATGAAGCCGTACAATGTTTTAAGTTTTAAGTCCTCACAAACACATCGTTATTCCTAGATACAGGTGAGTATATTGGGAGTAGGGAGTAGTGATTTGACTACAATAATTAAAGCTGTGTATTATGATAATATGGGTTTGTGGTTGCATAGTTATTAGTTTGTTGACCGCCAATTTTCTATTTTCTGTATTGTAAACGTACAACGTACACATGCAGCAAAGCAGGCTTAAATACTAAACAGGTACATACACTCATAAACGTATACATATATATCCGTATACCTGAAAAGTATTTTCCTTCTTGTTTTTGTCCCTTTGAACAAGCTCCAGGCGAAATAGCGTGGGAGTTAGTCATCTCTTTTATTGTAATGAAATACAACTACAAATGTATTAGTTGTAAATTTGTATCTTATATGTTATACATATGATGATGTACAAACGGTAACGTTTTCATTTCTATCTATCCTGAAAGTTTTTAAAACATATTGTTCATTTTTATTATAAAAATTGAAAATTTCAATTTCATTTCACATTATACTCGAGACTCGAGGCTTGAAGGAAATTAATATACCTAAGAAAAATAGGATTAATATTATTACACATTATAAGAACTAAATTTTCAGCCTACACTACAGCTTGTTACATGTACCATAGACCATAGCTCAACACCAATACCATTAGAATTTGTGCATACGAGAAATGAGAATATAGAATACACGTGTTCTTCCTTCCAGATCCAGATACTAAAATAAAACCAATAAAGAGTTTGCAGAATAAGAAAGAATGAGAATAGTACATTTCGTGATAACGTCACAAAAAAGTAGATACTGTAATGAAATGAAATTGATACAGTAAATCATTTCAGATGGCTTTCCAACGTTCATTGAAATGGATGTGTGGAAAATCGTTGTTGAACACGTCAAATGATACCGTATGTGTTTCAATTTCCTTCCTTCTTTTTTTACTCAAAAGATAGGAGATAGGAGCATACATGTGTGTATTTTGTTTTACATCCTACATGAACAATGCGCACTGTACAATGTACAATGTACAAGCATGACATATATTATACATGTAAATCTAAAAGAAACCAGACATTGTCATATCCCTGTATTCATGAATTTCAGGGAGTAAGGTACAGTATAGTAGCTTAAAATTTACATGGAGTTAAAGCAAGCATAATGTTGCTTTCTTTGTTTCTTTTTTTTTTTTTAAAAAAAAAGGAAAGATATGAAACATTCAAAACCTTTTCCGAAACATCCGTGAAAAATAGTGATGAATGATGGCAGTAATTGTTAGCTAAGGAAAAACGAATAATAAATATATTTTCTGTGTGGTAGAAGTTGGATCGATGCAAAGTTTGGCATCGATGATGATGATGATGACGATGGTGAATGGTGATGATATAATGACCATTGACCACTAGAATCCTACTCAAACCTACGTGCACATGGGGTGCAAAATACAAACGTATATATACGTATAAGATACATAGGTACGAGGACGAACTTTGAGGGTGTGACGCCGTTTATTGTTTTTGTACCATGCATGCTCTTCTCCACTCTCTATAAAGTGTGTAGTGTGTACTTTTAAACTATAAACAAACCAAAACCCCAAAGCAAGTGTATGAATTTGCACCATCCATCTGTACATCTGTCTCCTATGGACAATGGGCTATGGATAAAAAAAGAGACACGGAGAGAATTTCAATATTGTCTGCTTTAAGGAAAGGGCTATAGTATTGTAGTAAATGGTACAATGCCAAAATAGCACATTTACATTTTATACCTAGAATGTCCATGTACATTGTACATATTTAATTGTAGATATACCTTCCTTTGGAATTTGGCGTCTGTATGCTGAACATAAAAAGTGTTTTGCGCTTAAGGCTGTCCATGAGGATGATGGTTGATGGTAGATGGTAATGATGATGATCCTATTGATGGTGATATTTAAGGATAGATAGATGGATGAGTCTGGAGTTTGGAGTCTGGAGTAAATGAATAAGTAAATGATGATGCTGTTCCAAAAATTTCCCCCTCTCTCTCTCCCTCTTATTACCTGTTCTCTGCTCTTCTCACAATTTTACCTTGTAATTTGTAATCCTTTAGTCTTTTAGTTTCAAATTTCATGATGAAACTAATGTTAGATTCGTACATAATACATAATAAATTCAATGTTGTAACTATAGGTACTTTGGTCTTCTCTCGCACTAAAGTCACTAGTCACTTTCTCTCTCTCTTTCATGTTTAGATTTTAGACCTATTATTTTTGTCTTTGAATCTACAATCTACCAAAATAGGAAACATCCTATCATGAGTTTCAAGTTGCAAATAGAATTAAAGATTGGAAAGGAAATTTTAAATGAATACATTTGGTTATTAGTTATTACCATCATAATGTAATTTACCTAAATTCAATCACGACTTTGATGGACATTATAATGTAATTTTATTATACATATATGTATGTATATAATATATTCAAAAAAAAAAAAATTAAATGTCTATAAATACTTGATACATCATGGTTTTGTTAGTGATGATAACCTTTAAAAGTAGTACTGTCATCTTGCCTTGCATCTTTGTTGATTTTCCCTAAAAACCCACTAGAGCATTTAAAATTTTAATATCTGGACCATGTACGTCATCTTCGTTCCTAGTTCCTACATTTTTAATCATGTTTGCTCAACTCATCACATAAGTAAATGAATAATAAATACAGTATCATAAGCATAATATCTCAAATTTCATCATAGAAGATGTGTTTCTAAAACTTAACATGGTTACGTACATATATTACGTATTGTATTATCTGTATAAAATTCCGTTAGCTTATGTCCAAATTATAATAATTATATATTATATATGTGACATTAACCTTAAACCTTAAAAGTCACTGTCACTGTCTTTGTATTATAAATTGTAATATATAATATCTATATGATTGAATAGCGAATGCTCATACTGGTTTATGGTTTAGTGTAAATATCGATTGTCAAGCAAGCAAAAGATACGCCTTGAAATGTTAATGATTTCTAATTGCTTTTAGTCAAGTGCTGTAAAGTGTAAACATTAAACATGTAATCAGGATTGTATATTTTACTACTTCCGTCCTATGTACACTGTAAATTGTGCCTACTACCTACTACACACAACATGCTAAGTTACCGTTATCAATGAACAATGAAGACGATAACGAAACTAAAATGTAAGAATTAAGAATAGCAATATCTCAGCACGGAATAAAATGAACATGTACGTAATAGGTATGTATGATACCTGATGTTTGGTATACCCAAATCATTTCTGTAGACGAAAAGAAAAGGTTGATGATCGTTTTGTAGTAAAAGGAAACGTATGACATTTGTACTAATTGAAAGAGGATGTGTATCAATAAGTAAAAATGATTGTGCTTACACACTACACACATGCACGTATTTGCTGTGGTATGCCTGTTAATGGGTTTTTTTCGATACCACTAAACTAAATATACATGCAAAATGCATAATGTAATACAATATGTTAAGGGTTATTATAACACCTTTTTGTATATAGATAGATTGCTCAAAGTTTATATTTCATGCAGCATTAGACGTTAGATATTATACTATGCATGCTCAAAACAAAAGTTGGTAGAATGTAGAATTGTCATGCATATCTGTATTTTTAGTTTCTAGTGTAGTGTGACATTGTCGTTGTTCTTGTGATAGTAAATAAACTTATAACTTATAATCATTATCGACGTACTCTAGTTTCTTAATAGGTTTATCTTAAATCTTAAACATGCAGCATGTGGACGCATAAATAAAGTAATACTTTTCCATTTGGATAGTGTTTGGAGTTTAGACTGAGGTTTGAGATTTGAGATTCAATCAAATTTAGTTATTTATAAAGGATAAAAAGTGAAAGCACTTGTAAATATTCAACACTTTCATCAGCAGTGGAGGAACTGCATAAAATTTTGTATGCATGAGTTTTATTCTACATGTAAAAAAGATGTTCAACTTTTACCCCAGCATTTTATTGAATGGCGGCATTAAATATTACATACATTAAATAAACACCATTTGCATTTCGTATTATATGTAATGTGTACTGTGTATAGTAAAAAATGAATGCTTTTTATCTGTCAGAAACTTAATGCATCATCTAACAAAACGTGCAGGATTCAGAATAAAGAATACACAATCAACATAATACATAATACGCTGTCATACTGGATGAGCACAGTTGATGAGCTTAATTTTAATGAAAAATGTGTAATTTGAATTTAGGCGTTAGTACTGCTTTTGTTGTTGTGTTTCTGTATGTGGTATGTGTATAATATAAGTATTTATCATTTCTTGTCATTACTCATCGACATCAATATATAGTGTATACTGTACAGTTTACATGTTACATCCACACAAACACATATACTAAACAGTAAATAAATAGACATGTTATTATTTTCTGTGGAATAAAAACATAATATGAGGATGAATCAGATTTTCTAACGCGAGTTCCAGAGTTAAGTACAGCTTTTGGTAGTTATCACATTGTTCATATTTTAGACTTTTCCGGTGAGTGATGAGTGATGAGCGGGTGATGAATAGTGTATTAACCATTGAGTGTTGAATCTTTCCAGTTCGCTGAAAGTACTTTATACATTATCAAGTACAATAATATTATTTAAGTATGCATGTTGAATGTGGAATGTGGATAAAACAGAAAGCCGTTGGTTATTATCTGTTACACAAAACTCAAAGAAAATTATGTATGCCAGGATTATAGTTTCCAGTCTAGAGTCTAGAGTTTAGAGTCTCGAGCAAATGGAAACAAAGGGCTGTTATGCAAAATCCATCAACGAGTGTGGGAGTTTATGTCCGTATAAATATCATGCATGATATGATATGCCGCATGCATAAGTAAATGCAATGTACTTTGGTACTTCCTCACAATTTTTCTCTTCCAAAATATCTGTATAACCAAATGCATGATTGATAACATTGATTTGATGCTGTTTAGTCAATGTCAGAGTGGAGAGTGGTGGTTGTTGTACAACTCAGTTTTTGTTATTTTATTTTATTTTACTGATTTGTAAATGCACTCAGAGAGAGAGTTAGTTCATAGATATCTAATATATTTTGTCTATTTCATACACAGAAATTTAATCAGTAAAAAGCCGGAGCTTGTCCTAAACTACAGCGTACAATTTACTAGATACTAGAAGAAGAAAATAGATAGGATGTAGGAAACAGTAGTAAAAAAAATGGGAAAAGGTGTAGGCAGAATTTTTTTTTAGTTGTCTTGAATAAATTAGTAGTGTCAACCAAGTTCGAGCTTTGAGCGTGTAAGCTGTAAGTTTCTTTTCTCTGTTCTCTGTTTTCTGTAAATACTCTAGATTCTACATTCTACATAATATATTCTGTAGTTGATCCTTTAGGTTTCATACTTTAGTATGAAAAGTTTGAAGAGAGCTTGAACTTGAGAGAAATGTATAAGGAAGAAAAAAATAAAAGTAAATTTTTCCTGTTAGTTGAGCATTCTGTATTTAACTTGAAACACATGCATGCATTCAGTATTGAGGATTGAGCACTTGAGCATGGAGAATGGGGAATGGAAAATGTAAATGCAGTGCAATGTGAAATGTGATGTATCGTAGTTTGCATTTTGTAGTTCATAGTGCACATTTATCTTGTTTTGTGGTACACATGTGTTGAGTATGTAAATAAATATGTGTCTATCTACTCTCTCATCATGCAGTTATCTTTTGTGTGTATCTAGAATCTAGAATCTAGACGCTAGAATCTATAGTAGTTGGAAGTTGGAACTGGATTACAAAGTGTTGGAGTTTGTGGGTTTGTGTACAATTTAATACAAGAGAGTGCACACACACATAGACATCAACACGGGAGAGAGGAAGAGAAAGAATGAGAGAGAGAGGGAGATGATAAAATAAATGTGGTGTATGAATTATGTATTTTCTTTTGTGCTAAGTAGATAAATGCAACAATTTTATAGGACGTCTCTGCAGGTCTCTGTTTATTTTATACAGATTAAAGAGTGTATACAAATAGTCATAAATACATTTACATGTAAACGTGGCTGGTGTATGTAGTCTGTAGTCTATGCTCTTTATTCTGTACTCTGGATGTACTTGTGTACTTACACATTACCCATTCACGGCTGTATTATTATTATATGTGTGCATAAGAATTTAACATTTAACTGAAATGGACAGTGGTCGCGTTTTCTATTTTTTATGTAGTATTTTAGCTTATTGTTTATTATTCAACAACCAAGAGCCCACAACCAACAACACACTGGTTCGTCTAGTTCTAGTGTACTTTTTGGTTTTTTTTTGCCAGCTAGTTTAGATTTTTTTATTTGTTTGCCTTTTTTGGTATCCAGCCTTAGTCTGAAGCTGTGCGCTTCATGTTCCACAAACACACACACAAGCTCATCTATATAAATATAAATACACGTATTATATGGGATATGAACTAAATTATGTAATGCTGAAAGTACTGCGATTCTTTTGTTCTTTTATTTAACACTAACACGACATCATATAAAGTGTCTTGTACATATTCGGTATTATGTATTATGTATTGTGTGTTTGTAAATTCATAAGGATATGGATCATATATCATAATATTCCAACTTAAAATATGTATGTGCAGTATGCAGTATGCACAACCTACGTTCACTGTGGCCATGCCATGTCCATCTAGGACTTTGTTCTCTCTCTCTTTCTCTCCCTCTTTCATTCTACGTCATTCTTTAGTGTTTTCACTTTCTGTTTTTCCTTTACTTGATACGATGCGGTGATTCTTGTTCCAGCTTGTTCTTGTTTCAAACTTTTTAGAGAGAAAAGAGAAACGCTAGAACAGCAAACCTCTTGCACCAGCAGTAGTTCTAAGGTTAGCAAGGTTAGAGATTTTAAGTTTTTCTCCATGGATTTCTTTCCCTTTTCCTTTCTTTTCTTTTCCATACTATTCTTGTCGTTGCTGGATTTCCCTCCGAACAGATTCTGCGTGTCCACCTTCTACCGCTTACATGTTTCTTTTCCTCATTTTGGTTGGTTGATGGTTGCTTTCGCTGTTCCTTGGTTAGACGTTGGATGTGTGGGATGTAGGATGTAGGACGTAGAAAAAGTAATGTGTAATGTGAAATGTGAAGGGTTATCGACTATTCCAATGCATCATGTGTTGTACATTTTACATTGTACATTGTAAATTGCTCATATTATGTAGTAATGCAAAAGCATAATATTCAAATTCAAAGGATTAACATCTAAAATGCACAGAGAACAGAGAGAGAGCAGAAATCACACAAAACTGATTTCATTCCTTTTAATTTTCCATCTGCATTCTGCATTGGCATTGTCTGTGAATTGTGAATCAAGAATCAAGCATTTCCATTTCTTCCGTATCCATTATTTTTAAATAAATAAATAAATGAATTTGGTAAAATGCAAACTGAAACTCCAACTCAAACCCGGGAATAGTAAAATCCCGAGTCTGAGAATCCAGAAGAACTATTAAAATTCCATCTGTAGTAGTTCAAAGTACTTTTAGTTCTGCTTGCTATGGATTGCTGATGTGTGCATAATGCAAATAAGACATAATACTAGATACTAGATTCTAGATGCTAGATTAGAGTTGTCTCTACAAGCAAATCGTAAAGTTAAAAAGCTAAGTAACAAGTAACATAATAACCTGTATAATGTACATATATATCTAATATCTACCAAGTGGAGGAGGAAAATTGAGCATGAAAGTAAAAAGTAAATAAAAAAAAAGACTGCATATTTGCAAAAATTTTATAATGGATAATGGATACTGTAGCCTAAAGTCTAAAGTATAGGAGACTAAAAACGTTCAAGTTTCAAAGGACTTTGAAAAAAAAGGAACGAGTGGAGTATTGAGTATTGGGAATTGAGTATACTTGAGATTGAATATAATACATGTATCATTATGAGATCAAGTGTGAGAGTATAATATTATAGAGTATGAATGAAGTACACTTGTAGTACAATATACAATATAATATTGTGCACTGTATGCATTATGCATGGAACATGGCACGATTTCTGATTTGTGTTGCAGACTGTATCTCATGAGTAAAATTAATTACGCTCGTTTTATTTCATTTCCCAGGATTTAATTGGTACTTTATATAGATGAGAGTAATGAAATGACGACTACGCCGAGGATCATTTTATTATAATAAAATGATGAACTGGATTTTTTCACAGTCTATATAGTCTATAGTTCAGATGCATACCGACTTACATATACATATATGTAGTATGTAGTATGTACGAATATTTTACACAGGAAACGCCTCATGTTAGACGTTGGACAATTTGCCACTCTACTATAAATACAAGATGAGGGCTCTTGTTTTTTATTATTTGCACTACCATTCATTCATTAAAGTTGTACATTTCCAAGTATAATACGTGCCCAACTTTAAGCTTCAAGCTAAAATTCTTATTTTTATTCTTCTTTCTTCTACTCCTACTCCTGCTCTATAATTACCATTTACCATTTGTACAAGTACAAGTATTTGAACAAATCCAAAACCTTTCTTTGAAAAATGTAATTTTTTGTTTGGGAAATTTTAAAAAAAAGAACAGTAATAAGCAGTATTTATTATTGTATTGTGTTATTGAAGCCTGCAAAAGGGTTCAGATTCCATTTAAGTAAAACTATTCTCACGCGTTTCCTCATAATAAAGTTGAGATATTTGATAGATTTATACACTTATATTCATTCTCTCTGACTGTACTTAAAACTCGGTGCAATTTTTTCCGTCTCGAGTCTTGATTTCATCCATCATCTGACGTAGTATCATGACAAGTCATTTAACTTATTGGCTGACGAAATGAGAGCCGTCGTTTTTATTTTATTATTTTGTCATTCATGAGAATGTGCATAAAATACAACTTGATACAAGTGTAAACACTGTTCATTGAACATTGTTATTGTCATTTATGAATAAGACATGTGGAATGTGAAATGTGAAACATGTTATTATATTATTATTAGATTCTGAGCTGAGTTGAACTCAACTGATCTGAACTGAGCTCTGACAGCTCTGAATTTTGTTAAAAAGGATATGACTAATAATTTCGCAGAGAGAGAGAGAGAGAGAGAGAGAGAGAGGAGCATTTTCATTTCACATTTTATGATTTGATTTCGGTTCTTGTATTTTTGTCTCTGTTTGTTTGTAAGTTGATAGTAGATTCACAGTTCACAACGTGAACCTTTGTCGTGTGTGTCATCAGTCATCATGTCGTATCAAGTATCAGTGTACGCTGTACACTGTCTAACATTATGATATGATACATGGGCATAAAATATAAAATCATATATCAATTAATAATCTAATAACCGAATCACATTAAAAAATATCTATAATGGAAATCTCAACTCATGATTTTCCCTCTCCAGTCTCCAGGTTTTCAACTCTTTTGGTTTGGGATGGTTTTGAAAGAATCGATTTGAAAAAAAGTCAGTTCCCAAAAAGCGATAGCTGATAGAGACAGTCATCGAGAGTCGAGAATAAAGAGAGGATGAAAATCTTGAGGCTTGAAATTGTGTATGCTTTTGAGTGGTTGTGGAAACTTTATGTGTGTGTCCTTGGGATTTTAGACAAGTATCTAGTATCCATGTACAACATTATACAGTACTTTTCTATGCATCTAGAGTGTATAGATGTGTATAGAATGTAGATGAAGCAATAGATATTAATGATCCATAGAAAACAGAAAAGTATCAAGAAATGTACTTGCTCCTTGCGGATTCCACTACGTACGTATGTATAATGTATAATGCTAAAAGTGAACATCTTCTATCACAAACAGTCACAAATATTACACAAGAAGGAAGTTCTGCATTCTGCATCAATTTGAAGACCACATCTACTATTAATATCCTACTATTTGTAATCCTCAAAGCTCGCAGTAGCTTTTGTACAATATTATGACTTTAGCCTTTATTCATACAATAATAGTGTAATTTTATATGCTCATGATTTTTATAGTGCTGATGAACTCGGTGTACTTTTTTCATACAATCAATAATCGATTCGTGGCACAAATGTCCAAAGTTTTCTTTAAATGAAAGACGTACATCGTACATCCTTTATATAAATAGTTTATTTGCTGAAAATTGTAATTCATAATTTACGAGAGTTGTTGCTTTTGAATTTATGAGGGACTTTTGAAAACAGAAATATGAGGCAATCAGTTTTCAACCTATAGATAAAATGGAAATTTTTCCTTCTGTATTTATAAAGAACAAAGAAGTTGGCCTGACCTGATCTGAAATGAAATTGATCTGTATACATGATGCATTATGCATTATACATTATACATGTAGTTTGTATTTAGAAGCTTCTAGTTTCTAGTACAGCTCATGTGAAAGTTCATGTGTGGATAAATCTGGTAAAAATCAATCAACTTGGACTTGCTGAAGAAAGGAAATGGAAAGGAGAAAGGAATTGGAGTTTTCAAGAAAGTAATCCGTAAAACCCCTCATTTCATAATACATCGTAATATATATAGAGAATAGAAATAGAATACAGAACGAATTAGTCGTATTGAGCATTGAGCCTTGAGCATCAAGTGTTGAGCATTGGAGAAAGTTTTCTTCCTTACTTTGCTTTGATGAAATCATATGTACTATGCACTTATGGATGTAGAATGTAACCTGACCTGTCTTATATAATACGGTATACAGTATATGGGATCTGATTGTGAGTTGTAAGCTCGACGGAGAAAATTGAATTTTCTCTTTCAATTTTTCCCTTCTTTGATTTCTTCATTTCTTTCTTTCTCATTTTGTCTTGGTGGTGTGGAGTGTGGAGACGAAAGAGGAGAAACTCATAGGAATAAAAAAAAATCCAGTCGGTTTACCACTTCTTCTCTCTTCCACATGGCTTGTCCTGTCTATATCTCTTTTACCACTGGCCTCTGTTTTCTGTATCTTAAATACCTAAAACACACAAGTAGAATGAAAGTATAATCTATGTGCATAGTGTCACTTTGGTCTTTGGTGTTGGTTGTCGGTATCGGTTACACATGGATCGTGGATGTATCTATTATCTATGTTGGGCAAATTTAGATGGATATACATTATACATATTAGTATATTAGACATACATACATAAGGGTCTATTGGTGTCATTCGTTTTCTTTCTTGTTGTTCACATAATGTGGAACCGAAGCAAAAATTTGTCGCCATGAATCGACCCGTTCTGTATTCTGTACAGTGTACAAAGTACAATGTACAGTGCACACATGGTTTTTTGTTTTTTTGCTTGCACATGGCCGAATTTCCTATCCACAATACACTGTGTACAATGCACAATGTACATTGTACATGTACGTTGATAAAATGCCTATCTATAATGAAATTTCCACCAGCGTCTGTGTAATGTGTACTGTATAATGTACAGACGACGAGAGTAAGAGTAAGAGTCTCATTAATGGAATAATAGTAAATATATCGACTACATGGTACATGGAGGACGGACAATCTTTCCTTGAAAAAAAAACCAAGAACCAATAGAACCAAGTAGCATTAAAAAATAAGAGAGAAAAAAACCAAAGGCCGAAGAGCCATGCTGGTGGTCGACACCAAACGCGGAATATACATTATAATATGAGCACTGTAGTCTGTACTCTGTACTCATAGGACCATTCACCATAAATAAAGTACTAGTAAAGTTTTTTTTGGCATTTCATGTAAACTGTATCCTAAGTAAATTGCATATTTCGATTTACGATGCATATGATGCATGATGTATGTAAATATATGCCATGTCAAGCCATATGTGTTCTTATTTTCCTTTCCTTGGCAAAATGTTTGCAAATCATCGTGTTTCGTGTGAGTTGGGATTTTGCGACTAAACCGAATCCGAATTGCACCCATAACTTTTTCTTCTTTTACTTGGTTCGGTCTGCTTTGGATTTTAAGTGTGTAGTGTTTATGCACTCAAACATGAAAATTGTATCTAATATACATATAGCTTATGTAAATACAAAACATGGATCCTGGAAAATTGCTCTTGTTTTTACTGTATCGTGTACACTGTACAGTTTACAGTATACTTTATACTTTATACAAGGTAAAAGCCCATGTTTCGGATTTGGATTCGGATTTAACAAAAGTTGGAAAACCATTGTTCAAAGTCACTGGAGCTTTTGATTTAGTCAGAACTGCTGGTATACATACATACATCATAGCATTATAGCATGCACAATACACAACATCCTGTATACTTTATAAGTACAGCTATGAAGTATGCACGTGTATTATAATTTATGCGCATAATGTACCTGCATGTATGTATGTACAATGTACATAGAGTCACTCAAGCTTTGAATTTTTCACCAGTGGTAGCCCTGACATTTCCCATGTATGAAATGAAATGTACATAGTTGTTGTTACCGGGCTTTCATGTCCCTTTTGGTTTGGATTTTGGATAGAAAAAAAATAGAGGGAGAGAGAAATAAAGGTGGGTGTGATGGATTATAATAAAATCTAATATCTAATATCTAATACCTAATTGTATCACATGACCCTATACTCTATATATTTTTGTATGCATACATGCATTCTGTAAAATACAGTATAGAGTATACCGAACCGTTCATTATGTATTATGTACTACGTATAACGTATAATGGACATACTGTAGTTGGGGGTTTTCTCCACGTTTTAGGTTTTAGTCAAACTACTGTTTGAGTTTGATGTGTTCAAGTCATGCTTCAGTGTTCCTTGGCTGAAGACAAATCTGGAATCGGAAATGGCTATGTTTCCAGTTTCCAGTTTCCATTTCCAAGCTCCAAACTATATAAACTATATAAACTCAGCTTACAGCTTATCCTATTTGCAAATTACAAATTTGAACTCTGAATCAAAATACTCATGTAAATCCTAAATACGTATAGATTTCATGGATGTGACTGTGAATGTCAACTGTTTTGTATGGTATTTAATTGGATTACATGGTTAGGTTTGAATGAAAATTCTATATTAAAACGTAAGTAAAAGAGCCTACTTTTTTTAAAGTCTAGTCTCATGCAAAAAAAAGTTAAACGGATGTACGAAATGGTCTTTTTTTTGTAAAGAATCTGTTAGTCAGATTATTTTGTGGTGGTTTATCCTTGAAAAATTGCTCTGTGCTCCGTATTATGTATTCTGCACGCTTTGTACATAGTACATAGTAACGAGAAAGCAAGTGAAAACGTAAAATGTAGAATTCAGAACATTACTGTCTAGTCTCTGATGAATTTAATGGGAAAACAGGATGAGAATCAAACAACTCTAGACTGTAGATTCTAGACTCTAGACTCAAGACTTTGGGTTCGGTGGAAAGTTGAAAGAGTAAATACAGGAGTATGTAGAAGGGAAAAAAGTATGAGTAAATGTTGATTTCTTGTATGCCATTAATCTAATCTGATGTGAAAGTACAAGTAGAAAGAAGAAAGTGTAGACTGTCAAAATGTCTACTATTATAAAGGCATAGCATACAATATACCGAGTACACAGGTACTAGATACTAGCTACAAGACAGTAGACAGGAAAGATACGACTACGAGCTACGAGTAAGTAAAGCTAAGGATTTATTTGGTGATTTGAGTAAAATTGTAAGTGGTTGTTTGTACGTTGAACGTTGTAAGTCGTACGGATAGTAAGTCGTATGCTATCTTGTGTCTTCTGTCTTGTGAATTTCCATCCTTTTTCTATCCCACTGCCTATTTTTCTATTGATTCCATTGATCGTCGGGTCAAAAGCTTGGCTAACGATGTACATTGTACATTGTACATAGTGCATGCAGAATGCAGACCTACGTACTACGTACATACCTACATGTTCACTTCAACCTACAACATACTGCGTACAGCGTACAGTCGTAGGAGGAGGAGGCGAGTTGGATGTGGAGTTGAGTTGAGTTTTGGGTTTCACACAGCACGAGAAAGAGACTACGAGCAGAGATAAAGAGAGAAAGGTACGAGAGAAAGCGAGAAGGAGAAAGGGAGTCTCTCTGCTCTCTGGATTCTGGGTTGTGTTTACTTGAGCATGAACAGCGGATAGGATGAGCGTGAGATTTAATTTCTTGAACAATAAAAAGAAAGAACATGTTCATGCTGAAATGAAGGTTGAAAATGTTGAGAAAGGACACACTTGTATACTTGTACATAAGTGCTGAATGCTGAATAACACTTGTGCAATATATATGTATATGAGGATTCTATTTAGAGCCTATAGAGCCTATAGAATCCATAGACAGCTTTTCTATAGTTGTAGATTCTAGATTGTAGATTCTAGACTTCAACTCAATCAGTATCATCGCAGTTCATCTTTCCTTCTATTTCTCACTCTCACTCTCTTTTTACTCCCCATAATAACTCGTGTATGACATGGAGTTATAGGACAGGGGAAGTTTAATGAGTTTTTGGAGTTTGTTCACGTACAGGGAATAAAAGTCGGTGATGTAATAAGAATGCGAAATTTGATAGCTGGATCAAGATCGTGGTCTTTGCAGTGGGATTATCAGGGAAAGTTTTTTTTTCCTCCACAAGAGTTGAAAGAGACTTTAGACTTTAGCCATTCAAATTTGAATTCGACTTTGAATTTGGATTTGGATTCGGATTCGAATTCAGGTTCATACTTGAATTTTGAGTACAAATCGTTCAGAAATGTTCCATCCTTTTTTTCTATAGATAGAAAAAATAGTTGTGTAAAGTCTAAAGTTAACAAATGCTGAAATTCATACACAATGTAAAAACTTGAGAGTTGAGCTGGAAGAACAACAGTTTATTGATCTATGATTATTGATTATGAACATTGTCCAACTTTACATTTACTACAGTATAAAAAAAAGAATGATGTCAAAGGGGACAGTTGACAATATTAGGTAGGTAGCATGAAAAGGAACTTGTTTAGGAAAATTAGGTGTAAATAACTCGAAATAAAAAATATTAGATCACTAGCATTATATTTATTATTTATCGTGTAGTATTATGTCTACAAATTAACAATTAACCAGGTGTCATCATCCTCAGTCCTCAATAGCACTCAACACGTAATCGGTACACAAAACACAAAACCTATGTCATACGTCCTGTCATTTTTATTGAGAGTTTGACATGTGTTTGATTTATATAATTCGTCCACTGACACACCAATAGATGCATAATACATTATATGCAGTATATCTACATGTGATTATAATCCATGATATTTTTATATAGGGTATAGCATAAACTTGTACTAATGTCATTATGTCATGTGTCATATTATTGATAGTTCAGTTATTACTTGTACTTTGTACAAAACACAAAATAGCTTGTAACTTGTACATTGTACAAACATGAGAAACTTTACCTTTATTCTGTTTTCTGTCGCACATGTAAGTAACATGTACATCAATCTGTTTATTTATTATTTGTGTGGGAAATGGGATTACATGTTTGTAATTGACGTGCAAGATTTGAGACAGGTAAATACGGGCTTACATGCACATTATCCATGCCATACTCCACACTCCATGCTCCTTCCACGCGACAAACTTTTTTTCTTTCATATTCGCAGAAATAGTATCATGTCGGCTGATTATGAAACTTACCATGGTATTCATTTGTAGTTTATCAAGGCTGATATGCACGACATTTCATGTGTAGATATTATTATTATACATACTTTTACTTTTGCTCCTTGCATAAAGGTTCATGTATTTAGTATTTAATAGTCAGAACATATACCATAGGTTATAGGTTATAGGTATGACAATAATGTCGTTAACATTTTACATAGATATATTTATAGACCGACAAAACCCATAAAAAAGTGTACACATAATAATATTATTGTTATGTAGCATGTATATTGTAGCATGTACATTGTACATTTTACGTGGACGCATACTGCATACTGCACATATTTATATTACAAGGAGTTTGATTAATTTTAGTGGCAATTTCTTATTGACATTGATTACACAGTTGTGTATACTATCTACTATGTATACACAGTACACTCATTTGTTTTGCTTAGTTTTGGTTTGTTCTGTTATGATTTGATTATCATTATTGTTGTACATGAATTATGAATTTATATTTTTTTATCCTGATATTATTATTATTATGTTTTGTTGTGTTATATTATGTTTTTACTTTTCATCTGTTGCATTCATTTATTTTTTTTGTTTGTTTTTTTTATGTTTATTTATATAGTCAGTTGTATTCAGTTTTACTTCCACTATTGCAAATACCACTAAGACAGTTCCTTGAGTTGTAACAGTGGAGGGTGAAAAAGTAAGGGGAAGGACATTATTAATAAGTGCGGCTGAAATTTAATTGTGACAAAATTTCCGTGATAATAACCTCACAGGCAGGACACGATGCAGCGTATGGACCGACTGCGGAGGTCGCTCCGAGGTATATATCATTTTTATTTCAATATATTATGCATTTAAAGTATATTCTAGTTTCTAGTATATAGTATATTGTATTTTGTATTATGTTACAATCTTCATTTACTATCGTACATGGTACATGGTAAATCCCAAGTACAAACAAACTGTCTAAACAACTTTTCTCCCAACTCCCAATGTTTACACTTGGACTTATTCATATTGTTTTTGTTTTTGTAGACTCCTTCCGCCGAAAAAGAGAGGCACCGGAATCCACAAAACCACATCAATGGCAAGCAGATGAAGAGGCCGTCCGGCAAGGAACCTGTACCTTCCATGTCAAAGTAAGTATTCATTTCCCCGTCTCTAGTATTTCAAGTGTAATGTGTAATGTGTAATATTACACAATACACCTTGATTTATACTTTATACACAGTAAAATGTTTATGGTAAATGGTAAATCTGTTGTGAAAATTTAATAGTAAAGTCAACCACACAGAAAATTGTACATTGTACAGTGTACAGAGTACAGGTATAAAATACAAAATACTGAATGTTGTGCAAAACATGTACAGATGGGTCATAGTTATAAACTGCCCACGTTGTTATATAATATAATATTACAAAATGTTGTAATTGTACATGTATCTGTCCTAATGATTTTATGTAGATTAAAGAGAATGAACTTTATAAATTCATTTGCTACATAAAATGAACATGCATAATTGTTGGTAATTAGCATAAAAGAGGAAAGTGAGAGCCTTTATTATGATGAGAGTTCAAAGTTAAACGCGGAGGAAAAAAGGTTGGAAAAATAAGAAAAAGAAGAAGAGATATTCTAGATTCTAGATACTAGATACGATACAGGATACACACTACACACGTTGGAGTCTAATAATAGATTGTCTAGAATGTAGAATTTGGATTGTATGTAGATTGTAGATTTTGTAGATGCAGCAGATGCTAATTACCTATCCCCGTGTATAATTTCAAATTAAAATTCAGCTCATCTTGTTTCAAGTCCTTTACCATCTACCATTTACCTATAGGAATATGTGATATACTTAGAAACCAATGGAAAATGGAACTACAATATAATCTAGATTTTAGCATTAGTATTATTACGCGACGAAACTTTTTCTCATGTATTTTCACAGAATACATACATTATACATGTATAAAGTATAAAATACTGTAAACTTTACAGTAGTGTTAGGTTCTTCATCATCTTCTTTTTTTCGTATATATATATATATACTCGTTTTCATTTTGTATTAGACGAAAGACAAAAGTAGGCGTTGGGTAAGCAAGACTGAGAAAAGTTTTAAGCCTTTGAATTAGAATGAGCTCCGTGTGTAATCCACTCAGTCTTTGTTCTTTGTACTTTGCGTCCCACAATATTTATCTTTCAAGATTCAAGTATAGTCAGTTTTACATAGGACATTGGATTGGTATACTTACATAATATGTATATAGTATTTCGAATGTAGAATACACAGCACATGGTATTTACATGTATAATGTTATTAAATTGAGGGATTTATTCTGTGTGTACACACAATGTTTGAATGTTTAAAATATGAACTGCACTACTAAAAGTATTTGCATATATTACAATATTTAATAATATAGGATGTACAATGTACATTGTACATGAAGTATAAAATAAATACTTTTGTATCTATCTATTCTCTATCTCTGTTCAAACAGAAGGAATAAAACTTCTCTCCATTTTCCATATTCCATATGATGATGATAATAATGTGGATTCTTTTTTTTGTGATTTTCAGTATTTGGGATGTGTTGAAGTTTTCGAGTCTAGAGGAATGAACGTTTGTGAAGAGGCGATGAGGGTGTTGAGAGTAAGTAAAGATTTAGTAAAATATGTTAATCAAGATTTGCAGACGCATGCATGTAGGTGGTGGGTATACAGTATATCTGATATGCATTATACATTAAACATGCTCGCCCAAAAGATTCTTTTTCCTCTTTCTTCATCTTTCTCAGTCCTCCAATCTGAATCCCAGATTTTGTGAGCTTCCCAATTCACATGGATGTTTCATCTTTGATATGAAAATGTAAAATTTATTTGTATAAAATTTTTTGTGTACTTTGTACCTACAAAATTTTGTCATTGTAGCTATACACTATACACACATGCATATTACGTATACATGTGTGTTTTGAATTAATTTTGAAACGTATGGAAATCAAATCAAGTCAGCGTTGACATTGTATATAATATATAATAATAATATTATACAGTACATTTCAAAATGTAAAATTCAAAAGACTTTCAAGATGTATATACGAATTATTGAGAATAAAATTATGGTTATAAATTATAACTACAACATATCTATAAAATGTGAAGGATAAAAGAGAAAAAGAGGAAGAAAAAAAAGAAATGGGTAAAACATGAGTTTAAATTTTCATTGAGGAGGTTCAGTATAATAGTAAATAATATAATATGTACTAATGTGTGTCTTTTTGTTTTTTTTTTACTCTCGTTTCCTTTTTTAGCAATCGCGAAGAAGACCGGTTAAAAGTGTTCTATCGGTGAGTGGTGACGGGCTCCGCGTGGTCGAAGACGATACAAAAGTACGAATTTGTTTTGTTTTTTTTCCAAATCTATAATATAATATTACTTTTTTATGAATATAAATTTACACGATTCCCTTCTGTTATGTCCGTGTTCATTCATAAGTACAAACTACAAGCTACACGCTATATAATATATATACGTGTTCAATGTTCATGTCTACTGTCATATTATGACTTTGATTATATGATTATTTTTCTTTGTATGTAAATTTCAAATATTGACTCCCGTCTAAAACGATGTAAAATGTAAAATGTGTTTTCTGATTTCTGATGTCAGACACAAAGACAAGTTTTTTTTTCATATCAGTTTTATATTTCTTCTGTTTTTATTCATGTTTTTCGATATTCCTGACATGCATCTTATGTGTATCAATTGGACCTTTGAATTTTTTACTTAGGGTATCTTTTCTTTCTCTTTTATATGCAAAATGAATGAATACAGTAAAAGTAGTGAATTTACGACTTGTCAAAGTTTATCTGTGCCTATCAATGAATTACTAACTACTCTAATTATAGGATAAAAATTAAAATGTATAATGTGTTAACGTATGTTTTATTTTATTTTAGGGTTTAATTGTTGATCAGACTATTGAAAAAGTATCCTTTTGTGCACCGGATCGGAATCATGAGCGTGGATTTTCATATATATGTCGTGATGGAACAACTAGACGTTGGATGTGTCACGGTTTTCTCTCATCAAAAGACTCGGTAATTATCAATGTAATAAGAAGGGGCAAATACTAACAAGAAGAGTTTTGAATTATCTATAGATACATAATATATAATATATTTTCTGTAAACATTTCATCTTTCATCTCAAATGTCAAATAACAAATAAATAAATAAATGACAAATCTACAATCAGATAAATAACAAACAAACAATTTTGTTTTTTGCAGGGTGAAAGACTATCACATGCAGTGGGGTGTGCATTTGCAGCGTGCCTGGAGAGAAAACAAAAACGTGAAAAGGAGTGTGGCGTGAGTATGACATTTGATGCAAAGACGTCTACTTTTACTCGATCAGGCAGCTTCCGTGTAACTTCTATGACTGATTCACTAAATAAATCTCCTCCTCCATTGGACCCAGCTGGAAATAATGTACCCCGGTCCTCATCAGTAGCTAACACTGCAGCGATTGAGCGACCTCACGCCCCTGTAAAGATGTTAGAAAGACAAGGCTCATTTAGAGGTTTTAGTCAGCTAGCAAATCAATCTCCTTTTAAACGACAATTAAGCCTCAGGTAAACTATTAATTTGTATTTATTTGTAACTGTGTGGAGTGGAGTAAATACTTTTATCACTTGTTACTTAAAAGGACTAAAATTCCAATATTATTATCTTTTCCCTCTTTGGTTTTTTTTTTCAGGTTGAGCGATCTCCCCTCCAATATCCAAAGGGCACAGAATAATGTTGATATTTTAACTAATAATAACGTTATAATACCGACTGAACCTCTAAGAGATCCTCTAGTACCAATAGGTAAAAAAGCATGTTTTTTTATCCTCGTAATTTAAACTATTTTCATAAGTGTCTTTTTGCTCATGTGCATTATTCATACTATATTATATTTTTTATCACCCTGAATAATAATTGAATGCAACGCGAAAAAACCCACTGGAATTATATTATACAAAAAAAGTTTTTGTACTGTACATATTCACTTTAATATCTTTAATATTTCATTGACTGAACTGGGGAATCCCATAATCTATTTATTTATTTATGCATTTACATGTCTTTTTTTAAATGTTTATTTTTCTTAATTAACTAATAATTGATGTATATATTTTATGTTATTTATTTTTGTACATACTTTGTCATGCTAACATTTTATGATCTGGATACGACACGCAACATGTACAATATTCAAATTACAAATTGCCTTGTTTTGCTCAATATTGCTCTAAAAACTAAAAACAACACCACAACGACACAATAATTGCTAAAAAATTGAATTTTTGATATTTTCAAATTGTGAATTATATTATAATGCGCAAATTTGGTGAAAAGTGAAAGGAAACTACAATTTCTTTTATGACCAGAATTACAATAATAATAACGATTGTAATGAATACTACAATGCTAATCTTTTTTGCGAGTTTCCTCCTTACTTATTTACACTGTCGACGACAGTTGATTGGATGAGTAAGTGTGACAACAAAATATGTTTTTTTTTGTAAAGCTGGAACCTCTAATATTCTCAAGGTTTCTTTTGTTTGTTTTTTTTCTGTTTGTCTTGTCTTGGTAGTTAATTCCAGTCAAAGTCCTGCAGCTCCTCCCAGAAACTCGAGAAACCGCTTACATTCATTGCCCACAGGTGCTTTCACATCTCACTTGTCATAAAATGTCTTGTCTTTTTTTATACTTGGGAGAATTATTAATTATACACGCATAATAATGTTATGTAGTATATGAAGTATTACATGCCTATATATGTGTCTTGCCTTGTTTGAAACAAGATGAAACAAGGACTTTTCATGTTTGTTTATGCATGACTTTATGCTTGGAATTTGATTGTTGTATTTTAGTATTGATTGAATTATTTATATGATTAGACAATGTGCAAATTATATAATATGCAAAAATTTGTCTTGTCTGATTTTATGTGTGTACATAATATAATACAAATATTTGTTTTCCCTTGTAAAATATTTTGGACTGTTAGTTTGATTCGATTTTTCCATGTACTTATAACGTACAATGTACACACACTCATGTAGATATTTATGCGTATATGATGAACAAAAAAAATAATGTAATTTTATTCCATGTGTTACAAAATAAAAATAGGAGCCATTCCAGAAACTACTAGTGCTCCACTTAATATGACAGGAATTACTCCAGCCATTCTTCCTAAGCAGCCACTACAGCAGCTAGAAAACAAAGATTTAGTGTCTGAACTTTGTCAGCAAGTCAGTCAAGGATTATCACTACTTGCAGCCAATCATGATGATGTCAAGGTTTGTGTTTAATATATTTATATATATTTGTATTTCTTTTCAATTTTGGTTTGATGGATGATCGAAAATCGGAAGTATGTGTACATATTTGTTGTTTTTATTTTCTTTTGTAGAACACTTCGCAATTTTCTACTAAATTTACGAATCCTTGGGATGATGAAGATATACCACAGCCACCAGCACCACCAGCAACAATAAAACCACCAACAGCAACTGCACCTTTGACACAAACCAGGCCAGCTCTCCCATTTTTCAACAGTATAAATGTAACGAATAATAATCCTAGTATTCCAACAACAACAACAGCAGCAACAGTATCATCATCAAATAGTGGTATTAGGACGTCCTCTTTAAATAAAACTAATTCTAATGGCCTCATTGGAGGAATATCCACATCCACATCATCACCATCAAAAACAGAACAAGTGTCATCCAAAATTGTTAGTGGAACTCCTCCTCCTCATCGTCCTCCGGCTCCACTTCCATCAGCAGTCTCCTCCACAACCGCTGAACCATCATCACCAAAAATATCAAATATTACCGCAACGACATCATCATCATCATCAACAACAACAGCTCCAGTTCCTCCCGTTCATCCGTCGAGGCCACCACTGCTAACTTCGGGATCAGTAGTTGGACGGCCTGTAGCACCGAGTAATTATAGGGGAGCTCCATCACGATCACACAGTTTAGGTAAAATTCTAAATTCCTTCATCCATATATTTATGTTCATTTATGTTCAAATTACTTACACTGCTAAATGTATCATACTCTTTTGTGCATACTTTTGTGTTTATTTATTTTCCTTTATTTAGGCGCAGATCCATTTGATGCTTCGTGGGCGGCGCCCCAAGCGAAACAAGGAACTACAGCTACAAATCCTTTTGCCAGGCAACAAACATTCCAAATATCAATGTAATTTGTAGACGTTTTTTTAAGCAGACAAAAAAAGAAATCAAAAACACAGAATTAGGAACTAAAGTAAACTTCGTTTGCCGTTTTCGTTAATCTATATTCTATATTATACATATATTCTATGTTATGTAATATAATTTATCTAATAATTCTTATAAATATTATTTCCTCGTTTTATTACGTTTTGCGTTTGTGTAAAAAAAATGACCTTTTTTATAGTATATGTTTTAACTTTATACATTTATTATTTCTGTATAAATTGTTTACGGATTTTTTTAAAAAATTGTTTAGGTATTTATATATACATCGGTAATAACATATGTATGATATGTACCTTTTGTTACATTACTAATTATTATAACTTCTCTCTCTTTCTTGACTCGACAACATATATTACATATTTGGGTAAAGAAGAAAGGGTAAAATGGTATATATATTATATAAGTGTTATAAATGTTAAAAGGACTTACAAACTATAATAATATATATATTACATATATAGAACTGTAAACGGTACAGCTAACAGAAATTGTACATAAACTGTTTATACATACCATTTATTATATATGTTATATATCTACGCCAATTCTATTGTTGGATGAGTTATCCGTTTTTATGACAGTTCGAAGTTGTTATTATTTTTTTGTAATAGGTTTTCAGCGGAATTGAAATTATATACTATGCATACATATTATATTACATTTTTACAGCTATATTTCATTCAGTTTAAAAAACTAATGGTTAAAAATAAGTACTAGTGGTTATACTAGTACACACACAATATAATATATTATTGAAAATTGAAACAAATATCATGTTCTGGAAAATGAAGATGAAGAAACTGGTAAAAAAAGCTACAATCATTTTTTATTATCCCATTTGTTAAAGAAAAAATTGAAAATCAGTCATCATTATCGTACATATATCATGCATATCAAATATCAACATTTATATAATATTAGTATATTATACAAAAATCAAGTAAAATTGCAGCGACAAAAAAGTACACAGTACTCACTATACACATATACACACACTTTTAAAAGAGGTGTGTGTGTATGTACATATATAATTCTTTCAAAGCTATAAGCGTACCTATAGATATACTTAAATCTTAAATTACTATACATTATACATTCGTACGCAGACTTTAAAAGTAGTTGTAGTAGTACGTGGAAAAATTTTGTTATAACTTATAACATATAAAATAATATATACACATGGTACATAGTACATTGTGGATGTAATATATTTTAATTATTATTATGCATACTAAATAATGTAAGATGAATTATTACATGCGTATATATGTATAGCATGTAGTGTGTACAATGTACAATGTGCATCATCATGTATATATTATATCAAAATATATGATTATACAAAAGATACAACGATGACATATTATGTTTACAAGCACTCTTATTCAGTTACATAATAATATTATATTAAAGCTTAAGAAGGCATAATAATACTAATAATTGAGGACAAAGGTGAAATATATGTATATAGATTGCAATGACATTATATATATATAGTACTAGGGGGTGGCTCGTGCCATTGGCACGAAAAAAAACTGTCTGTCTGTCTCTGCGTCATGGATTTTTAGTCATTTACTTTTCAATCGGAAAATTCAACAAAATTATGCACTCGCGATATTCCGTTTGTCATCCTTTAAATACAGTTTCAAAATTTGAACCTACCTCACAAATTCTTTACCG
>JABASP010001505.1:0-28688 GCA_019776565.1 Sminthurinus signatus | reverse complement strand
AAGATTTACTTGAAATTCGATTTTATGCATAGTCCCAGAATTATCCATAAAATCGAAGTGCATAAAATCGGGGGTGCATAAAATAGAGGTGCATAAAATCGGGGTTCTACTGTAGAGATGCTGATGAGTATATTGTTTTACTAAGTATTATGTATTATGTGAGGCTGAATTACCTTGTTCCTCTTGTGGTGCTTTGTAGTATTTTTCTGAATTCCTACAAGCACTGCATGAAGCATAATGTAGATTTTATACTGAATACATATTACATATATGTGACATGTGATATTATATACTTATTATGAATTATGAATACGAATAACGAATACCCTGTAAACAAGAACTGGGATAGAAAGTATAAATGGTAATGGGTAATGGTAATGTATTATGACAAGTGAAAAGTCCTTGAAAGAGTTGGATTGTCACTTACATTGAACGTTAGATTGCACGTGGCAAAAAGTAACCAACTAGTACAAAAGTACACACATACATGTGTATTTATTCAATGTAACACTGATCACTGCAGAGTGTTGAGATATTGGTTCAAGTATACAGATGTATAATAACTACAGTGTACAGTGTACAGTGTACAATTTACATATTATGTACATGATTTTAATATCGCTCAAGTTGTTTTTATTCCTACATAATTTGTTGTGCATGGTGCATGGTAATTGCAAGTGTAAGTGTAATAATGTGGAATACATAATTATAAACCTGGAGTACTCGATGCGTGAGATGAGATGAGATGAATTGAGACGCACAACTGCATACCTGTAGTATGCGATATGCGATGCACTGTATTGAAAAATGTATTGATATGAAAAAATCCACATTTATTTTACATGTAGTTACTCAAATGGTTACAATAATAAATAATAATGATAGTGAATGTATATGAATGTTCATGTTTATTATAAATTGTAAATTGTAACGTCTGCAGTTACATTTTGAATTACAATTACGTAGGCCAGACATGGTTCATTCAATCTGTATTAAAGGAATAAGAAATAAGATAATCTGTCTATGTTTGATATATTATATAAATATAAATATGTCTCACAAAATGTCCAGAGCTCAGACGATTGGGAAAAATCTCTTCCCTACTCAGTACTCAGTATCTATAATCTATGAGGCAGGATTTATTTTTCCAGGCATTTGAAATATAAGCACATGCAGCACGCATCTTTAATTTAATATTAAATTCAGTGATATCAATATCGTCCCACAATTGACATTGTTATTTCCATTATCAGCTAAACTACAGCTACATTTCATGTTCCTGTCTGTAGTCTGTACTACGATTTGTAATCACACAAGTATGTGCAATGTGCATACTAAATACTAAAAAACATAGGTGATTTTAAACAAACAAAGTGTGGGATGTGGTAAATGTGGACAGATTGTTTACTTTTTTTGGGCTCTATTTATTTTTTAAAGCGTGGATTATCCTATTTACTATTGACTATTGACACACTCAACGAAACTGTCAAAACTGGATTCAATTTCTTAGAAGAGCTTCATCTATACATGTATACATAGATAGTGTTTCCACGTCTTCCGATATTTCTGTTATGTACGTCTTTCTGGTTATTGTAGTTTGAAATTTCTTCCTGAGTCTAAACACCTTTGAAATAGGTATTTCTCTTATTTTTTCAATTACAAAATGATTCCAATACCGTGAAGGAAATGTATACATATTAATAATACATATTGGTTATTGGTGCATACAGCTATTGCTCAATTTATTTATATTAGAATGTTTTCATAATTATTCCTACTAATGATTAATGATTTGCTTGACTTTGCTCTTATTTTGACCTTATTTTTAACTTAGAATGTTTCATGTTGTTTACCATTGTGTTGATAGCGGGATTTGTCTTATTTCTTCTTTAATATAAAAGCAAATGGTGTCATTATTTTTGTATTATAATACCTAGAGTATAGAATAACTACTGTAGAAATAACTGAAATACCCATCAATGTTGAGGTTAGTGTTTGAATATGTAAATAAAAGACATTAGTGGCACATACATATGTATCTGTATCTATAATTTCAATAATGAGCAGTAATATCATTTTTATCGGAATGAGTGTGAGCGGCACATCTAACTTGGCTGTTTCGAATTTAGAATTATATTGCGTGTTATGAACAAAGTACAAATATATATTGTACATTGTACATTGTACATGAATGTCAATTGCATTAGTAGGATCAGATGAGAAGTTGTACCGATGTTGATTTTGTTTTTAACCTACTAATCAGCCGAGCATGTGACACCAACAAATTATTAAAATGGAGGTAAATTTTTCCATGATATTCATAATAGAATATAATATACTTTTCTGTTCACTACTTTATACTTAATCTCATCCCTATTTTTGCTTTTTATCTATACTTTTTCTCGTGTCGGAGCTCTGTACAGTTAGTTACTTGGCCTACATCTTGAAAGTTTCATCAATACTCTAGACTCTAGTGTGTAATATTAGTGTAAATATATTGAATGTTGAATATTAAAATTCCAAGTGTCATTAGACATTTTTGTTTGTCAAGAATATTCGTTATTTGGTGACATGAGACATGAGACAAGTCATTTCATTAACACATCAATATCACAATCAATATTCTGTAGTCTGTACGCCACTTGTATATTAATGAACCAGGATTGATAACGACAGCATTTTGTCTCTATTGTTTACCTATATAATAGTTGAAAATGAGGGGGAAACGAGATTAGCTATAAATTTTGCACATGCAATGAAATAATGAACTAAATTCATAAAATCATAAAATAAGATGCAACAAAAATGGAAAATAAAAATTGGATGATCTGAATTCCGGATAATGATATAAAATGCACCGCATTTTTTCGTAATATTTCTATCGAATCTAGTTCCAGCAAATAAAAACTTTGTATTATGAAAAACTTTGTATAAATTCTGCTTGGAAATTAGTAATGAGACGATTTTTAACGAACAGTAAGCTCTCTTTTTGGTATAACGACTCAAAGTACCAAAAAGTATGGCCATAGCAAAATATTTAAAATATAGGTCTACAGTGTGTTACATGAAATTTTGCAGCTTGCGGTTTTCTATCCGTTTTACATTTTACATAAGTGAAACTTTGAGTTTTCTCGATTCAAATTGTACTCATCTGAGAGCTACAAGCTTTTTGAGTTCAAATTGGGAGCATTACATGAGTATGAATAGTACGGAAACTCCCTAGTACTTGAAACTCCGGAAGATGCCTCAAAATTGCGGAGTGAACAGGAGTAATTAAATTCCGTACGGATAATATACAGATAGTGGCATGAGCATTTACTATGCTTGTGAATATGTGCTGTGTTTCTAGTTTCTCGTGGTTCCTCCATGAGAGTATTCTATAGGTATACCTAAAATACTAGTACTAGTGGTTGATAGCCGCACTTTTCTATTTATGCAAAAGGGCAATCACCAGGAACCAGCACAAAATTTGTAGATATCGTAAATTTTCTCTACTTTAAAATGGCAAACTATTGGTGTGCGTTGGATTTTACTAGTGTCTAGTGTCTAGTATCTAGTATCTGCATCTAAGTACTAAGTATACTCTTTATTCTCCGCTTTTTGCTTTGTGTGCATGTTTAAAATCAACCCGAATACATAGAACTTGGGAGAGTAAGATCTAGGACAGAAGTAGAAGGATTTAACATTTCTAGATTCAAGATGACGGTGCTTATATATATGCACTATGTTAACATACACATTATATGGTACATTATATTGTAAAAATAGATGTGGTGTTCCTTTCTTCATCAGTCCCGCCATTGACTATAGAAACAAATCAAACATGTTTTTTTATTAAACTAATATGAAATGAAAAGTGTGAGTATAAACTTGTTTTTATTATCGAAAAAAATAGACTCACTTTTCAGATCGGATAGAAAGAATAAGATGAGTGTTTTACTACTTTAAACACGCACAACAGTATCTTTTCCTACTATATTACAGCATGTGTATAACGGGTCACGGATTGTGTTTAAAATCCATGCTAAAAAATTGTGTAAAGACTCTCTTTTCACTTTTACTCCTCGGCGAACATGAAAGATGAAAGATGAGTTCTATTTTGTCATTAACAAATAACTCTGCAAATAAAAGATAAATTGTAAATGGTAAATGGTCTTCCTGTGATTGGTCTTCCTTTCCTTAGTTAAATTTGACAATATCAAGCATCAGCATCAGCACATGTACCAACAAACAACAAACACGCCATAATCTATGAATGTGTATTTGTCTCTTTCCTATACATGAAAAAAATCTCTGCTGTGAATAGCCGTAACAATTTTTCATAAATAAATCATGTCATTTTCCTTTCTCTATATGTGGTTGTCAATTACCAGTTGGCCATTTGAAGGAATAATGTACAGCGCGTGTCTTGATCTTATATATCCTATTTATTCTATGTGTGTGGAATAAGAGGACGTCAACAATCACTCACACTCTTACTGTATTTTCTAATGAATTGAAACGGAATTGTAATTAAAATTCTAATTTTTCACTGAGAGATAGAATATTATCATCCTGATTGTCCTTTTTATCTTATACATGTATGTATGTACTTTTTTACTGTGTGTTCTGTATACTTGAAGCTGAATGTGGACTATACTTAATACTTAAAACGTATACGTTTATTTCAGTGTTCTGCCTGTGAGCTACGCTTACAAGGATCTGCACAATAAATTTACTCAATGCGTAAGGTTGTGTGCGTTTATATGTATGTATATTTCACGTTTCGCACACTGTGAATTGTGAATTGTGAGTGAATCCGCTGAAAGGACAAAGTACTTAGTTTTTTACCTATTTGAATACACATCATACATATACATATACAGAAATGTTGTGTGCGTATTGTGTATTGTATGGCTATAGATAAGTACAAAGTAGCTGTAGGTGACTGTACGCTGTACGCATTATTTATTACGCACAGTCATCATCATTTATGCAACTTTTTCATTTACATATCCCTGTGTTCACAGTTCACAGTGAGTACATGAATGAAAGAATGAATGAATGATTGAGAGTATTACTTATTTTGCTATAGTGTTGAAGAATTGTACCAAGTCATTTGATGGTCGACATGGAGCATTGAGAATTGAGAATTGAGAATGTAAAAAGCTAAGCTATAGTAGAATAGTGTACAGTGTTCAGTGTACAGTACACATATGATGTGATGGTTCATGTACATTATTTGTATTATTATTAGTAGTATTATTATTATTATCATTACTTACTACTGACTGCTGACTGTATGTAAGTATCCTTCACAATTCACAATCATGAAACCGAGTGAACAATGAAAGTATATTACAGTGCCTTATAAAAAGTCAATTCTCTACAATGATTTATGACATTGCAGACGAATTCGTCCCGTAGACTGTGTACTGTGTAGACAGTGTAGTTGTAGAGAACGTAGACTTTTGAAAATGGAATGCCTTTGTGGTTTGGTTTGGTTTGGTTTGGTTAATTTATAGCACGATGAAAATGTGAGAGAAAACAATTGCAGGCAAAAGTTTCAAGTGTTTCTATTCATGTTGTTTATGTGGAGAGCTCAATTTTAGAATATAAAAGTAATTTTATATTTTATCTTAGTAAAAACAGAATATCCAAAAATATATGAGATATTATTTTGCTGTTTTACCGAAATAGAACACAGTAGAAACCTGCTACTAAAATTATACACGCTAGATTTTTAAAATTTTTAAAATTTAGACTTCTGATGTTCAGATATTTTGAACAAGCCTTAAAATTGTTTTTAATTTTCAATGAAGTTTTTTTTTTAGTATATCAGTATTATTTTTTGTAAAGAGATTCAAAAATACATATCAAAAATTGATACAAAAAAGCTATGAAAAGAAGTTGAAAATACAAAAATCTCAAGTTTTTAAATAGTTATTTTCTTAATTGAAACCTGGAACATGTACTTCCATACGTAGTTTGTACTGTACTAATGTAAATAATTGTAGTTAAGAGTAACTTTCTATGGCTGTTTGTTATTGTAATTTGGAATTTTTTTTACATGGTTTGTTTGTCATCCCAGAAGAATACATTAGTTTTTTGTTCAGACAGTGGTGTGCTATTTGCTATATTATGCCGTCTCAGGTCTGAGGTCTCATGTTGTTGATGCATTTTCGATCTAGCTCAACTAAACATGTACAATATGGGTCGGGAGTTGGTAGTTGGTAGTTGGTAGTCGGCACCTTTATTTTTATGTTTACTGGTGCAGACGAGACGGGACTGTTTTGAGTTTTGAGTTTTTGACCATGGATTGTGCTTGAAGTGAGTCTGCTTTCTGTTTTTTTCATCTACAACTTTTATTGAGCATTGGGTTTCCTGGAGTTGCTATACATGGTACATATGTGCGTAACACTTACAAGTAGACTTAAAGTATCTAATTAGGTCTTTATGATCTGAACTTGAGAATTGAGAATATATGGAAAAAGGATATTTTACGAGAGTAGAGAAAATGAGAAGGAGAAAAATTGAGGGTATAGGAAGTAAAAACTAAAGTTTAAACTTTGATATTTGATAGCCTGTTTACTGTTTACGTACAACATACACATTTTACATTCTATATACCATACATTATACATTATACATATAATGTAGGCGAGACTTTGTTTGCCAGAAATCTGTATTCTATATTCTGTACGATATGAAAGTCCAACAACGGTTTTAAAAGTAGTATTCATGGATACTGGATACATATTTACACATGATTAGTATATATAATATCTATACTTCCAAACTAACTTTAGATAATTCTAAAGGTTTCATAATGAACTCAAAAAACCAAACACATTGCAGCCAAAAAGTCACATTTACAACCTAAACCTTCATATGCTACACAAAAATAGTTAGACTGCACAGGATTTCATCATTTTACTACTATTATCGTATTATTACTCGGGATGGTGAAAAGTGGAAATGTACGTAGTACGTATGGTTTGACTTATACATATGTACAATGTACAATGAACAGATATCATTAGGTCCCATTCCTTTCTTTGCTAATTTTGGAACGTAGAAGAGCAAAATCACTCCGTTTCAATTTTCAATACTTTCAAGTTTAAACCGAAAATTTTCCCTGTCTACTATCTACTGCCTACTGTACGTTGTAAGTTGTAAGTATATAGCAAAAACTAAAACATGGCCAAGAATAATAGCAATAGTAATAATAGTAATAAGACTGACGTAAATGACGTTTATTTTGCTTCTACTCAATATTGTTCTGTCAAGGCTTGAGACATTGAAAATAATGTAATTTATTTACTTATAGTCTGTATTTTTCAAAGATGGTATTTTTTCAAAACATCGAGTGTGGATATGAATTATAAATGTTAAAGACAAAACTCAATCAGTGCCCTAACTGAACAAAAGATGAAATCGGAGAAATAGGAAATATGAAATGCATTGGATTGGATGGTAAATTTTAATCTACGACAGAAGATAGAATTAGTCAATATAATTAAGTATAATAATCCTCTTAATCCAGATCCACGTTCCATTCTCACTCTGTCCATGTATTACAATTCACAATATAACATATGCATGTTTGTCAGTTTATTTTGATGGTGTTATACTTCTTGTACAACAGTTGTAGTGAGTAGTAAATAGTAAATAGTATTCAGTATCCAGATTCCAGATTGTATGTATATGCAGACACATATTGACGGAGGGAGCTGAAGATCAAATGTAAAGATCACATAGTAGATCTTATATTTATCGTCACAGCAGTCGGTGCATTTATACAGATATCTACAATGTACAATGTACACATTACACATGGACTAGTCATTACAGAAAAACCATTCCTCCCTTTCCTATTTTCATGGAGGACATGGAAATTTTACGGGGATTTTTACGATATTTCTCGTGTCAAGTTTTATGTTTCCTTTTTACGACTTTGTCCCCGTCGTCTGAGTCTCGGAAGAATTTTCTCTTTTCTCCTTTGTCTCTCTTCTCTGTGTACTGTGTACTGTGTTTTGTGTAACTCGTGTGTATTTACTATTTACTGGAGAGGAATAAATAAAAGGAAATGAAAAAATCCTGCAGCTCATTCAATGTTTAGTAAAAGGTGACGCAACTTTCATTTCATTTTATGTTGTGTTTGAAAATGTAGCATTTGGACGGTTTCATTACGATCTTCTTGAAAGGGATTCAATACTCAATGCAAGCTATTTCCTATTTCTATTTTCTATTTGGGATGAGTTGGACAAAAGCATCACCATCACAATCATCATCATCATTCCTTTTCACATCATGGATTCATTTATGAAAAGGGATTTTGAATTTTAAATGTCATATCTTATTGAATTGATTTTACTACAGTTTATCTTTTCCTACACAGCACCATTTTACATTTTACATGTATGTTACGTGTATCATGTATTAGTACGGCAGATTATAAATTGTAATTCAACAGAGGTTATAGATTATTCATTCTTTGTACGTTGCATTTTGAGTTTTGAGTTTTGTGTTTTGTATTTTGGAAAACAGAAAACAGTATAAAGCCTTGAGACTTGAAGAAGTATAGATTTCTCCAATCATCTCATTGAATACGCACAGTTTATACTTCATATAGCCCATACTATGTATTTAAATCAATGGTAGATTGTAGATGAATGATATTCGTACATGAGTATATGCATAATCATCAACGAGACAATTCATGTCACGAAATGTGACGTCTTTCACAGAATTTAGTTTATTCATTTTCCTCGTGTGCTGAATACCATACAATTCATGGAATCCAATTTATTTAGCAGATTCGAACATTTATGGAGTATGGAGTATGGGTTTTTGCACAAAATATATGACATTCTGCACAAAATTTATCAGTTTTGTCGTATACATTGTATTTTGCTATTGCTCATACTTTAAAAGTAGACCAAAATATACATATGCATGTAAGTAGTTTCATCATCATATTGTACAAAGTACCAAGTCGTAGATTACTCTACAATATTATATACACTAGTTGAAATGATGAAAGGAACTAAAATTACTTAAGTTTTGAATTCCTAGATTTTTAAACTTGTCATGGGTTTGATTTCTGACTTCTGATTCTGATTCCTGGTGTTTGACACTGTTCACGTTTAGCTATAGATATTAATCAGTTTTAAATATTCTTGTAAGTTTGTCTACACTCTACACACACAATACGTCATAAATAGGTTTTACTTTATACTGTACATTTAATATTGTGTAGTTTGATTGAATGTCACTTTCACACAGTTAACTGATGCTGTTTCAATAGTAAATGCAATTAAATACAAACTCATGACTCATTGTTTTTTTACAGTGATGTTGACTTTATGGTCCTATTTTTTTGTGATGAGGGCTTGACACTAGACAATGAAAATTTTTTGAATGTAGATTTATATATCTAAATGTACTCACTACTTACTACTCACTCATACATGGGACAAGGAACATGGGTAATTAAAAATTTCCTGTAGTAATGGCATGATATAAATATAGTGCACATCATGTGTGACGTAGAAAAAGTTGTGAGAAGATGGGAAATATATTATTATTTAGTCATATTCGTCCATTAATTCATTCATTAATTTTTTCCGTATGTAATTCCTTTTTTTTACTTTTGAATCTTGGATATTATTAGTATCATGAGTTACTGGTACTAAACTATTAATTATTGCACTACTTATACTGGCCTTTGACCCTTCTTTGCTTTTACAATGCATAACATGAGTAAGTAAAAACATGGGACATGCGTCACTTACTATTTAAGATTTACGATATTCATGACAGTTTTTATACTATAGTATACGTTTGAATTTTGAATTGATTTGCAAATATATTTAATATTTAATACCACTACTGTCCTACTATAAAATACATTAGGATATAAAATGAGACCTCAAGATTTATTCTGTGTGCGTCCTAGAATAAATTTTTCTTAGAAGAGCTTTGTTTTTACTTTTTACTTTTCACGATATATAGAAAACCTGGAAAAACTTGGACTAAAGTTCTTCCTCCTTCAAAATTCAAAACTCATGTGACACAAAAGCATAATATGTGAAAGAGGATTCACAAAAACTGAATGAACTGGAATAGAGTCTTCAAGTTTGGCAAGGAGGATACAAAGATGACAAATTTATAATCATTTATTCTGTGACATGTCTTTGTTTTTCAGTAACTGTTATCAAATTCAAAATCAAAGGAGAAGGAGATAACAGTAAAGTTTGTAACACGTACACATGAGATTGATGAGATTTTACATTTTACTCTTGTGCAGTTTTGACTGTTATTTGCCGCAAGATGTAAAATTTAGACTCTATATATTCTAGAATCTAGAATCTAGATGTCTTCATTCTGTTTACACACGGGTGCACACTGCACACTGCAAACACTTGCTTACGTCTTTTGCATAAACAGTAAACAGTAGAGAGGAGGAAAAGGATAGAAAAATCTATTTAAAATCTGTAAAGAGACAATTTATACAGCAGTTTCATTCAGAATCATGCTCGCCCTCACACCTCACACATGCAGCATGCTGCATGCTGGATATACTTATATTATTTGTACTTTATAATATACAGAATACAGAATAAAGATATAGTGGTACATCATGACGTCTTTGAATTGTTTTCTGTTTTCAGCATTATTCAGCTCAAACTATTATTATACCTATTATCATCTGCATTTCTCCATATTTCCACACGGCACCAATTTATAGTGTATAGATCAAAACCCAGAGAGTAGACGTCGGAGTGTGATATCATCATGATTATTATTATATCATAACATCATTAAACAAATAACAAATGAAACCAAAGTTTGCTTATAACTTATAATAGATATTTTCGCAATACTAATCAAATAATAATATAGTACACAGTGGGTACAGGATTTATCCAGTAACATAAATACTTCATAAAACATGAGCTATGAGCTATGAGCTTAATCTACCAGTATATTTGCATCTCCTGTGTATTTTGACTTTTGACTTTTGACAAGAAACAAGAATCAGAGTCAAGCACAATGAAATAACAATTTACAACTCGGCTTGGTTTACTTTATGTATAAGAAATGATTACCTATTTTTAATATTTGTTTGTGAATCATGTAAGTTTATTTTTATGCTGCTGACTGCTGACTGTCAGAGAAAAGTATTATGTTATGATTCTATAGCTGATATTCTCCATTCATGTTTATAATGTATCTATTATCTTTAATAGTGCGGTTGATGAAAACTTGAACTTTTAATACTTTGTGCTCGATGTTTGGTCTACCTGTATAAATACTAAGCACGTTACATTAGATATATATTATGCATTACATCTAGTGACACAAGACACAAGTAATTTAAAGGATATTAGATATTACTGACATCAAGATGACATTACTTTCTATATTTACTCTACTGTAGTTTCGTAATATCTATGATATAAAACATTGATAAATATAGTAAATATACTTGGAAAATAATACATTTTTTTTACATTGAATGGTAATCTGGAGAAAAACAAGTATACAGAGAGCAGAGGTGAAGAAAGAGTAAGAATAATGGTTATTATTGTTGACCACTAGAAAGAGAAAAAATATTAATGATATTTTTATCATCAGTACAGCTAAAATAAGAAATCTATACATGCATGTGACAGGGTAAACAGTAAACACAATACATAAAAATAATAGAAATCCAAGTAAAACAATAGTCAAAAGTCAAAAGCTAATGGCTATAATGTGTAATAGTGTGCAGTAGTGTGTTTGTAGTGTGTAGTGTGCCTTAAAAGTAGTTAAGATAATTCATAATCCACATAATCAGTTCCAGATTTTTCCAGTACTAGTACTTAAAAATTTGTTCAAACAGTAAGGAAAATCAATCGGGAGTCATTATAAAGCTGACTTTGTGCACCACGTTTTAGTACAGATATATTTAAAGTGTAATCCTTGTGTAATTACAAGGAGCGTCGTAACACCGGACATGACCAATCAAGTGCTGGTTTGATAAGGGTGTGTCACGAGGACTTGTGTAGGATTTTCTCTCTACTCTCTACACTCTACACTCTACAAACCTTTGATTTGATAGGGAAAAAGAATATATATCAAATGTCATTCAGATTCTTTAATCACACATGGTTTTGTTCTATAATGCATTTTTAATGTTTGTAGTTTGTAGCTTTTTGCATGCATATAATGTATAATACAATATATAATGTATCCATTGTTCCTGTGGAAAATCAAAATGAGCTGAAAGCTGAACCGAAGGTCAACAAAATGCATGAAACGGACAATAATGTTTTTATTCATGTTTCATGATATTATGTCACTTCTAGAAAATCTAGTCCTTTTGATGTGGTTTTTTTTTGGCACTTTTTCTTTTTTCTACACATCATTATACCTTTCCGTCAACTATCAAATGAAGGTGAAGGACAGGGCAATTTCGATCGATTTTTTTTCTTCAACTAGTAGATATTTATCAAGAGAATCATGATCATGAGGTAATTGCAATACTGGCATTACATTTTATAATGCAGTTCCAAAAGTTTATGATAATTCCTCACTGCAAAACGAGTAGTAGTTTTTTTTGTTTTTCATGGTATCGTATAATGCATATATGAATTGAAAAATTAATAGTAGTATAACTTTCCAGTTTACAGTACATTTAGAAATTGATGTGGTAATAGCAAAATTCTATTATAATAATTTATAATAGTAAATTTATACAGTTTTCATTCAATTCCACCTTTAAAATTTACAACTCTCTGCAAGAACTTTCAAGAACTACTGTGAGCTGTGAGCATTTTATGTTACGAGAGTGCGTGCTCTTAAAAATACTAACAAGAGACAAGAGAGATAAGTATACATGTACAATGTACATTGTACATGTATATATAGATAAGTAGGTATATAGAAAAGAAGAAAAATTTGTGCACTCGCTTTTTTTTCCTCTATTTTTTTTATATAGGGTATACATTATACATTAACCATGTAAGTAGTAAATAGGTATCTATCATCTATCTAGAGTCTAGAGTCTAGAGAGATACAGCATAAAAAGCTGACGAAAACAACTTGCCTTTGAATGACATTGAAACTCTCCTGTGAATTGTATGTATATTGATATGACAGATGCTGTCATTAGGCTTATTGTACTCCACACTGTGTTTCACTATATTCACTATATACTATATATAGATGTATATATTTTTCTATTCATATCTCTCCTTCCTGATTCGATTCTATTGAGAACTGAGATCCTTACAAAATGGAGAACAAGACAAGGAGAGCCATGGAGCTTAATTGATCTTCTATCAATTGTAAAAATATATAATACAAACACTTGTAGATCCTTGCTATTAGCTATTTATTATAAGATACCCTACACAGTACACACTAAACACTGCACACTAAATACATCGTCCACCACGAACAGTACTTATTATGTATTTAGTATTTACACGGCAGACCGAATCCATCTTGAACTTTAAAATTAGTAATATAAAACGGATATAAAATCTATTAGAAATTGTATTAGTAAATGAGTATATAACAATATTGTGTATGGTTTATTTTTTTACGGAGGGAGGATAGATAAAAGAGAAAAAAAAAGTAAAATTCATTTCATGGTCATATTACCAAAACATGGCTTTCTACTGTCACACCATTTTATTTTTTTAATCCTTAGACCTTAGATACTTCTATGAATATGTGTATAGTTTACATATATATAGTGCGTGGTTCTTTTCTATTTTTTTTATTTTTGATTACTTGCATTATTATTATTATCATCTTTATTATTATTGTTATTTGTTATTGCATCATGATTTAGACATGAGCCTATTTTTGTATTCATATGCCACCGTAAAAACTTACATGCATGAAGGATTAAGGAGTTAAGAACGAGAATACGGAAAGAAGTGTTTGTCGGGGAAGTGCGTAAGTATATTCATATTATATGCAATATTAATACACATCTGCATATATATCTATATGTAAAAGTCATAGAAAGAGAAAGGGACAAGAAGAAGAAGAAAAAAAAGTTACGGGCTAAGTCAGCCAAAAGCTCATTTCTTCTTTTGACTCGGAAGTCTTTGTACTTGGATCCTCTCTGTATATTATTTAAGAAGCTGGTTGTGGTCCCAAGTTGGAAAAGTCCAATCGTAGCGAATCCAAGTTGGAAAAGTGCTAACGGTGCGTGCTAAAGAGCACGTAAAATTTTATACCGTGTATTATGTATATTATATTGAACATATAATCCGTCTATAATTGTTTACTCTGTACTCTGTCCTCTGTCCTCTGTATTCTGTACAAAATACAATATCTAAGAGCTTCAGGGTTCACCTCTGTCGAAAGATGGTTAATGACTGACGGTTATTTTTGCTCTTCTCCTGTTTTTCAATAGTCAGCAAATCTCGGTGTTTACTCTGTACTCTGCACTCTGTATTTTGTCAGTACTTTGTACATTGTAATATGAGGCATGTACATGTAAATGTATTGTCACTGTGTGCACAGTGTACAGTGTACACAATATGCATATATGTTATATGTTGTACATTGGACATTGTACATTGTACATGCATCATATGTTGTTTACTGTACTGAATAATGTGTAATGTATTTTTGTCATATGGAAAAATCAAAGTGATTTTTTTTTTTGAAAAAGCTTAGTTTACATTTTACACTCATGTATATACACACACGTATGTGAGTGTACATATATCAGTCAAAGGTTTTGTAGTTTGTAAATGTAGTTTATAGTTGTTGAGAGATATAGAGGAGAAAAAGGAGAAAAAGAAGAGAACTATTGCTTTGGGTTTATGGGTTATATTATTGCGTAAGGAGCCCACCACAATCGTCAAGTTTTATACGGTGTGTGTATTTGGTGTTTGGTATTTGGTGTACATTGTACATACTTAATTATGTACATACATATGGGTTTTTATTACATCTTTAAACTTTTATGTATTACGTGTTCAGATGAATATTATCCACTCCATCGCTGCCACTATTCCTGTTTGCTGTTTGCTGTTTGCTCTTACTAGTCCTGGAGGATTCTAGATTCTATACATTTGGGCTAAAAGCCAAAACTAAAACCCCAATGACAGTCATGCAGGGTTCTCTAAGGATATCTAAAGGCCCAAATAGTACATAGCTCACTGTCACTACTCACTACTCACTACCTATTACCTATATACGTGTGTGTGCGTGTGTGTGGAAAATTTCATGTCTAAACCCGAAATATATGTAATATGTCCATTTACAATACATCTCTGCACACATCCTTATGTATCTATTATGTATTATGTGTATCGGGTATACGCGTATTCATTTGAAAGTCGAAAGCCACACACTTGACATTTTGCTGTATTTGTATTTGTTTTCGGTACATCTCCTCCATATGTGTACGTTGTACGCATACGTCACATAAATGCATCCGAGTGAAGGAAAAAATAGTCAACTACAAAAAGAAGAGGGTTTATTACATGCTAGGTTTTGTATCCTTACCAAAAAAAAACTCAAGTGAAAGTACATGGTATTTGAATGTGCTAGCCAACTATTACGCAATACACAGTACAGGAAAAAATACCCATGATGCAGAATATGTAATATGTAATATTCATCTATTCATGTACTTTTTCTGATTCTTGTACGACGTATTAGCATGAAACTACAGTTAATAAGTTCATAAATAACCGACGTACATAGACATCTTTCTGATTCTGACTTTTGCTATTTAATCTTCCATAGAGGTTGAAATGTGGAACTTGGATCTTGGATCACAAGGTTTTCAAGTTAATATCAAATTGCTCGTTGAAAACAAAAAAACAAAAAACAGAATGATTCTATATTTTATTTTCTATTTTCTTTATTGATCAGAATCCAAACGAAATTGTAGAATTTAAAATTTCTCACGAGTTGTGCATTTCTGAATTATTTACCTATATTGGAGCATTATAAAAAACATATATTATAAATTATAATTGGTAGCCGGAATATTCTGTTTTCGTATGATTGAGTCTGTTTTTAAAATGGGCTGACAAAAGTCACGTACTTTGATGTCTTGCTTACTTTATTCAATAATAGGATAGAAAATGTTGTGAATATTTACTTTTGGATTTTTGACCAAGCTCCACTGCCAATACCTACAAACAAACATATGTTAAAAGTTAGTAGGTAGTAGTGGAGAAAATTATTTACATGAATAATAATTAGATATTATAGTTTTCAGTTTGGAGTTTGGAGAATATGTCATACTGTATGTTGTTCATTAATCCAGTTTAATATGCGATATCCGCAAAAAAAAGTTCCATGTGGTGATAGCACACACATATATAAAATATATAGTGACTAGTGACTGTGCGAAAAATTGTCACAATCCGTGGTTAAATAGTTGGATGTAATTATCAGAGTTTGACTTCCTCTGCAATCCTGCACAAAGCTAACTACAAAATACATTTAGGGAACTTGGTATGACATGGCTACAGCTAATGTTACAATAAGCATAGATTCTATGTGTGTTATCGAGATGATACAATATTTCATGGTTGATAGTTGATAGTCTGATTAGATTTAACTTTGTAGATAGTAGATAGACAAGGAAAATTGTATGTACGTCAATTTCCGTTTTGATTTTTTCGAGAAAATACTCTATTGGTATTATGTATTTTGTGCATATAACAGAATGGTAGTAAATGCTTTTGTGTATTGTGTACTCACTGTTGCTATACGGTATACGTATAACGTTATAACGTATAACTAATGATATTTGTAGTTCAAGTCCAGAAAATTAGTAATATTTTATGTTTTACACTCGTTTCATACAGACTACAAACTACATACATAAAGAATAAAGAGTAAAAATATAATGGGAAAAAAAGAAAACAGAAATTGTTGATTGTTCAGAGACCGTTTTTTTTGCTCTTTTTTGTTTTTTGTTTTTGGTCATCACTCGAATTTATTTGTTAGCCAGTTAAAAAATAGAGAACAGAGAACAGAGAACAGACAACAACAAAAAGGGAATAAAATAAAATTGAAAAAAAAACACAAAAAGAAAGGAAATTGCGTACGTGCACTTACTTTCCTTTGCAGTGGCTCCACTGTTTCCTTCGCTGTGTTTGTATGTTGTATGCATTACGTACATACAAGTATGTCTGCATGTATTATGTACTGTGTATTGTGTACTGTATACGAGGGGTATTGATGTTATCTCGCTATTTCCCTCTTTTTGTGTATTTATCTATCTGTCTATCTATCTATCTATCTATCTCTGTGCTCTGCACTCTGTACTCTGTACCTACTAGTGCGAGTGTATTGTATTGTATTATAATATATACTCGTTCCACTGTTTGTCTCCTTGCTACTTACTACTTACTACTTATGTATATGTGTATGTAGTATGTACATTGCACATGATCCTCATTTCTGATTCTCTCTTAATCTATTCCATTCTTTTTTTTCCAATTCAATTCTGTCCGATTCTCTTGTCTTCTCCGTTGGTGCCTGTACACTGTACACTGTACAAATATAGGAATAACGAATAAGTATTTGTATATTTGTATTGGTCTTGTATGCATATATTCTCCATGTGCATTCTAGATTCTAGATTGAAAAAAAGTGTACACTCCTGTTTAATATAAAAATGTATTCTGCTATGCATAATAATATTGAAGGGGGTGGGTAAATCATAAAATATAAAATATAGAATACAGAGAAGGAGATTGATATGTATATTATATTATATATAAGGGAGAACAAGTGAGGATGGAGGATAGGAAAAAATAGAAGAAGAAAACATATAAAAGTATACTTGAAAGAGAATTGGATGCAATATCGATATTCTAATCGTACGGTTTTTTTTTCTCTTCCTTTTTTTTTCATTTCTTTTTTTATTTTCCATTTCATTTTCATTTTAAGCATGTATACTACACACTACACACTTCACACTGCTGGTATAGTGCGAGGCATACAGTAGTTTAGCTTTGTACATTGAGTATTGAGATATTGAGAATTGAGAACTGAGGAGGACTTGTTCAATAGTAAAGAAGACGAAAAGTGCGAGGCTTACTGGTTACTACAGACTACAGACTACACACTAGTGGTAATGTTGTAGGAAGCTCAAGATACTGAATACTGAATACATGTATGATGTGTAAAGTCGCCTGTTCTCTCATATTTTATGAGAGAACTCCCGTTCCTACACGATATTAGATATTACAGCTTACATATCATCATCGCAAAATATTGTAAATCTCGTCTTCTCATTCTCCTGCACGAACTACTGTGTGTTCTCGCTCGGCTTGTAACTTGTCATATGTATTACTGTTTACTGTATACTGTATTCCTCTTGTGTTATTATTGCACCCTTGTTAAGTGCAATCTAGAATCTGGAATCTAGAATGTAGAGTCTAGAGAATCCAAGACCACTAAAAACTAAAATCCACATTTGGCATTTGGCATTTACAATTTTATACAATCAATAATAGCCCTTTGGATGTTTGTCTTCACAATTCACAATCACAATATTCCATATCATATCATACTGTAAACTGTAATATAACCAACAACAGTATATTATTGTGTACATTGAAAGTTGAAAGTACATGTTTGTAGTTTGTAATTTATAATGCATCTAGAATGTAGTCGTTTTTATTACAGTACTCGGTTCTTGTTTTTACCACTACAAACTGTGTTTTTACATCAGTGTACAAGATTAAACTAGCTCTAGTATTTCAGCTTTTAGTACTATTTATGATCCCGACAACAATCAGCCAAAACACAATATATATACAAAATACAAAGCTAGTGAAATTGTTCGTCAATTGAGAATTGAGAATTGAGCATCGAGAATCAAGTATGGATCGTGTGAGGCCCTGCATTGTATTTTTTCACACTTACATGTCGACGTTGTTGTCGACTGTACAGTGTGGAGTTTGAAGTGTAGATTGTTTTTTTCCAAAATTCAAAGTGAACTAGCAGTTCCTATTCGTATTCGTAATCGTATTCGTTCGGTTTGTACATACATAATACATACATGTTCATAGAAGGTGTGATAGAGGTGATATTTTTGTTTTCTTCTGTATTATGTATCCTTCTCTCGTTTCTAACTTCTAAACTCTAAACTCTAAACATGGGGATATTATTATCATCATCATCAGATCGCTTTACATTTTATACATAATGTGAGGTTTCATGCATTTATCACAACGTATTAAGTATTTTTAAAGCCTGTAAGCTATTTAATGTATCTAAAGAATATAGAGAATCGTGTTAATTTTAATATAATATAATATCTTGCATCCTGAACCCTGAATACATGAAACGTATAAAGAATGAAGAATGGAGAATGGAGAGTGTATATGTAATATGTAATAGTTATGTGTGCCTATGTGGATTTTGAGCAGAATCAAGATTTGATATTTGGTTTGGTTGAGTGAGCAAATGCAAGGATACTCTTCACATTTAAATGCAGGAAAGCTCTCAATGTGTACACTTCTGTATCTCCACACTCATGTATGTATTCGGCATTCTGTATTCTGTATTCGGTATTCGGTGTACATGCTTTTTCAAATGCATTTTTATTTCAATGTATGCCTACTTAGAATCGTGAGGATTTTACTCATGGGAGTTTGTAGATACTTATACATTACACATTACACACATCTATGTATAAAGTTAGCTCAATCCTCAATGTACAAAGTATGGATCTAGTATCTAGTATAATGTATAATATAATAAGTTTTACTGTGACAAGTCACAATGCACCATACATGTATGCATAGGAATAATATTCTTTGTTTCTCTGTGGTCTCTGGTTTCTAGTTTCTAGTCTCTAGGCTATACTCTCTATAACAACTTTGAACATTGTACATTGTGTGTTGTACTAAATATGTACATTATGTGGTATGAATGCCTGACTACAAATGTTTTTGAATGTGTACATGTACATAAATGTGTATGAGTATTTGATATTTGATGGAGTCAGGAAAGTAAAGTAAAGTTGTAACATAACATAAAGTAAAAGGACTCTGGGTGTAGTTCGCTTAGCTCAACTCAACTCAACTCTCAACTCCAGCTGGTTGAGAGAGTTTTGATAGAGTCTCAACTTCCAGTCACAGCCCAACGTAAAGCGTAACTTCCACATAGCAACAGTCGACAGTCGACAGTCGACTTCGACTTTGATATTACTTTTGCTATTATTACTATACTCAGAACCCCAAAAATAGTAGAGAGAAGGCGAGCAAAAACCAAAAACCAAAAGATAGCACATATTAATCTCTAATGTCTAATGTATAATGTCTAATGGTAAAAATAATAATCTATTCTTATTGTTATATGATGATGTACACTGTGTACACTGTGGATTGTGGATACAGAGTACAGAGGATAGAGACAAAGCATTAATATATACACGCATTCATCCATAATGTACAGTATATAATGTGTGTATAGAGTATAGAGTATAGAGTGTAGAGTGTAGAATATAAATACATTAAAATAAAAGTGCAATAATCTGCATGAACGAGTATATAGTATATATTCATAGATAATTGTGACTGTCTTAGATGATGATGTACTCTCTACATTCTACATGTATTTTTATGTATAATAATATACTCTCTATTCTCTACTTATTACTTATGCTTTGCAAATGTACATCATCTGAAATTACTTGCAATCTTTTGACAACATTGTCATTGTATTTATAATATGTATTTATTTATAGGATTCACTATTCATAGAATAAATTGAAATACACGATACACAGAAAACATACGCACAATCGTAGTGGCTAAAGGTAGAAGAGTTGTATGGTAAAATTTCTATTGTCAGCTTTGTCTTTTTCATCAGTGTATATCAGTATATCAGTTCTCTTTCAAATCAGTTTGGATTGACAATGAAATGAAATGATGATGAAGATGACGATGACGTTGACGGTCATATTGATCTCCAATATATTCCAAAACGGTAGTTGTCAATTCTACTTTGTCTTCTTTAGTTCAAATCTAAATGTTGGAGAAAGAAAAAAAAGGATGTGCACCATACAATAAACCATCACATATCACACATGTACAATGTACATATCTGGTAACTGTTAAGTACAAAAGCAGCAGAACATATCACAGTCTCTGTACGTCCACGATTCATTTGGAGAAACAAGTAATTCTAGTTTGAGCTCCCACACACATACACACACACACATATGGGTAATAGTTACATACTACACACATTACACGTATACCTATACGCATCCCTAATCCTTACACATGAAAACCGGCAAAGAAGTGAGTTGTTGTTTCATACATTTTAAAAATTCATGGTAGATGGTAGAAACTTTTGACATATTGTCCACAAATACACACAGGAATAAAACATAGATAGATATGTATGTAATATTATCAAACTGCAATAAGTTTATAAGTTTTACAAGAAAGAGAGGATAAGAAGAGGAGAAGGAGGAAAAAATATTATAATATAGAAATAATAACAGAGGTTGTTTCCTTTTTGTGCCAGTGTAAATGTGTTATAATAATAAGCATAATTGTGTACTTGTAACTATTCCTTTCTTTATGGATGGAAGTGGATCCACAAGACTCAAGACTTGAGACTTGAGATTGAGTCTGAATTGAAATGATGTAAATACTTACAAGTATATTGTATAATGTATAATGTACATTGTAGAGCTTTTTTGCTCTTTTGCTTGTACTTATGTGCCCTTCAATAAGTATAATATGTGATGTACACAGAAATCAACCAAGAACCAACTCTTGATAGAAAACGAGTAACGAGTAATAGAAATGAAGCATTATACTATAATATATTATATTGTAGATTGGAGATTGGAGATACTCACGAAACACAAAACACAAAACACATGTATCCATCCATCCATCTCTATAGGGAAAAGTCCTGTGTAAAATACACAATGATTTTCAAATTCAACTTTGAATTTTCTTCTCTTCCATTTCTCTTCCTTCCTTCTTTTCCTCTTCTCTTCTTTCCATTCTCTCTGTTCCCTGTTGTTAAGAAGTAGAAGAAAAATTAGAAGAAGAAAAAGAAGAAGAAGAGGACGAAGATAGAGCAAAGCTCTGTTGCTCTTGACTTTCAACGTATGTATAACTTTGAAGTTGACCTCTAATTTTATACCGAGTTATACCAAGAGGGGAAAAAATATATTATGTGCTCAGAGAGTAATTGTGATATTAAATTATGTATATTATACCTTCCTTGTTGTTTTGCTGTCACTCCATTTTGTGAGCAACACACAATCATCTTCGATCTTCAATCATCTTTCTACAAACTACATATGTACAACAAACACACACACACAAACACACACAAATACATGTATGCATGCGTGCATTTGATATTTGATGTATTTGTGAAATGTACAAAGCAAATGGTATACATTATATACATGTGTTGCATATTGTACGAGTATGAAAGTTTTTTACCGTGTACTGTGAACTTTGTACATGTATATTACATGTTCTATAATGTACTGTATGTTGTATGTACATAGTAATTACTCATTATGTTGTTCAAGTACCGGTGAGTAGAATAGAATATAATAGAATGGAGTGGATTGGAGTAGAGTAGAGTATAGATAATGGAGTAAATGCTCGTCAGGTAATCAAAACTCAGAATCAAAATCAGACTTTGAGTTCAAATGTTTCTCATCCTGAGTATGTATGAGAAATAAATAAATATAAAATATATATGAGTCATCCTCCTCGTCCTAGTCACTGTCTCTCATTATTATTTTAAAATGAGAAAAGTCTGGGAAAACAATTACAATTAGCCGGCCACAACCGGCAACTCTCATTCTCTTGTGTTTTTGTGTCTTTTGTGCACAAACACACATTTAGTAAGTTGAGACGAGCGAATGTGAATAACAAGTAACTATGCTACTAGTTTTATATTTTATATTGTATATTATATCCTCTTCACTGTGTACTGTGTACAGTGTACAAAGAGGCTTTATGTCTTACGTCAAAATTCAAAAATACAGATATGTTTCATTCCATGTGTAAAATATATTTATAAATAAATTTCGAAAGTTTTGGTGCTATTTACCTGAAACAACTTGTAGTATTTTGAAGGCTATCAACTTCGTACATATATATATCTGGATTACTGCTCACTCTGAATTTCACCTATTTTTGTACTTTAGCTACTTAATTATAATATTGAGCAAAGCTTATTTATTTGAATGGATGAGTCAACAGTCCACAGTCGTCATAATATCATATTTCATTTCATCTTTTACATTGGTTTGAAAGTATTTTTAAGTATACTTGAGTCTTGAGTATTATATGAAAATTATTATTATTATTATGGTTTTAGATCAAAAGTTTTTATTAAGTACTTTTTTCGGTAAAAATACAAAAATAGTTAAGAAACAAATGAATGGTCTATCTTCATTTTAACTTGATGTTTTTTTTTTATTCGTGTCAAATATGAGGCCGAGAATTAATAATTGATACAACCCTATTTTTACTACCTATAATATAAAGTATATGTACAATGTACAACTTACATGAAATGAAAATAATGATTGATGCCTTTTGTATTTTACCCCAACGTATATGATATATACACGAATTTCACTCTTTAACGGAGTCAGTAGTGAACGTTGTCGTGACTCATAACGAGTTTACTTTTTTTCAAAGGAAAAATGCTCAAATATATATATATATATAAACGGTTATATTTAATATGAATTTAATGTTCCATGTTGTATTCGTAAATTCTAAATAAAACTATAAATATGAAAAAAAAGATATATTCCTTATTGTGTGATATGATAAGGTAAAAGTTAAAAGGTATAAGATAATGAACGTCATTTTTTCTTATAAAACACATGTACACACATTCAGTTTGACTTCAGTTCGTATTCCTTCGTTTCGGGCTATTTGCGATTGACACTAACGTTTTTTTATGGTCGTTAGTCACGGGAAAATCTGTAAGAATCGTTTGTGCACAAGGTATAGGGTATAGATAATAGATAGGTACATGTGTTGTTTGGTTGTTTGCTATTGATGAGGTCTACTATCCGATATTTTCTATACGTTGACGCTTTTTAAACCTCAAAAGGAAATTTTAAAATGGGAAGAGGATAGATTACAGTACGTACCTTGTGTGTGTATAAATATATATTAGTATTGTGAAATTTGAATAAAAGAAATTAAGACAAAATAATAATAAATATGACCAACAAGAAAGAAGGAGAAGAAGAAGAAGAAGTGGAAGTAGTGGAGAAGAATAATCAAGAGAAGGGACAAAGAAAGGAAAATAAGTAGGATCAAAAGGTACCAATAACAACAACAATAAGAGGAAAACAACAAAGAGGCCTTTATGTCTGGCTTTGGACTGGTCCTTTGGCCTCTCTATGATTTGTCAAGTCATAACCTGCAAAACTCACTTGAAAAGTATACTAGATACTAGATACTCTATATAGAAAAATATAGCTTTGTAGACTGTAGAGGTGAACCTACAACATGTACACAGTATGTATATGTACATGTACTTGTATCAATATAATATATTGTGATACACCTTTGAACTTTTGTGTGCATATACGTTTGAAAAAACGTTGAACTGAACATAATAATAATGGTCAGAGAACTTACATGGCATAGCCCAGTAGACATGAAAAACATGAGTGCAGAGTATATGCCTATATGTACATCAATGTACATATAGGCATATATACATACTGCATCGACAAATAATGATTTAGCTTGAACATATATATATATATATATATATATATATATAATGTACATTTAGTATAGATAATATACACAAACAAACTACATCCATCAGCACCAACCCAGCATCCGCAAACTAAAACTGAACCTAAAAACTTCCAGAACCTAGTAAATAGTAAATACGGAGAGGGATCGGAGTGAGGGACATGAAACAGAGTTCCCAAAAACATCAAATGTTGAAAAACTCTGCATGCAAACAATATCCATCTGTATCCAATGCTGTCATGTTCTGTATGTTTTTTTTATATCCCATTTTCATCTTCTTTGTCCTATTTTTCTCTCCTCTCTTTTCTGTCCTTTTTATATATTTTTTTGAATTTCCAAAACACTATCCAACTAAAATGTGTACATACTACATAATACATACAGGGTACGTTGTGCATATTATTGTTGAGCTACGTACATGTAGAATGTAGAATACAGACATACTGGTGTATATGTACACACAATAAGTAAGTATTTCAAAGTGTGAAGTACACTTTTAGTAGTAAGTAGTAATGCTGACTACTGCACTGCAGACTACAGAACACAGTGCACAGAACAGAGTACACAGTACACAGTAAAACACTTTGTATCGTCAACAAAACTGTCGTCGTCGACTGTCTCTAATCTCTAGTCTCTAGTCTCCTGTCCTGGTAGTGGTACTCATGCAAGTGACACTTTGAAAAATTAAACCTTTGTGTCATTTGGATTTCAAATTTTCAAGCCTCTTCTTCTTCTTTTTCTTCTTTACTCTTCAGTCATTTCTTTCCATGCCTGCCTCTAAGTCTACTGTCATGTGTATCTGCACTGTTTTTTTTTATTTTGCTTCACTGTAGGCTGTAGACTGTAGACTATCGTCTTACCCTGGTCCAAATGAAACCAAATGAAACCAAATCCTCCCACAAAAGAATATGATGATACGGGAGAATCATTTGTCACAGTGATCCGAGTAGTATAAAAAAAAGTAGTCGGGAAATTTTATATCATCATCACATGTTATATAAATAGTATGATATTGTAAACCCCATTCTCAAAGGTTTGTTGTTTTTCCTCTTCTTCTATATCCAATATCTATGTATGTAAACATATTATGTATTTACAATATAAAATCTGTTGTAGTCTGTTGAAATAAATTTTGTATCATCTTATCTTAAGACACTCAAAAGTCTACACAACTTTAAAAAGTATAGTAAATAGGGACTATTGTATACAAATACATATTTCTAGAGCAGAGAGAGAGAGAGAGAGAGAGTAAGAGACTGAAAAACTCAAAATATGACACTTGATAGTTTTTTTATGTAGTATAATAATATCTTTGCCGGTATCTATATTAATATATCCATGTAGAGTATAGAGTCTAGATGCATACATATTTGGTGTACAAGTGCAAGAAAAAGTACTTTAAAAGCTCTAAACTGTTCTTATGTATACTTACAGTATGATATAATTTGTACCTTGCATCTTGTATGTATTTCATATGTCTCAAGTCTAAAGAAAGATTGGAAAATCATTAGTTTCCAGTCTGTGGATTTTTCTCTCTAATTCCTTTTCTTTTCCTTTTTTTTAAATATTGACAATACCAAATATACATACACTACCTACAAGTTCTCATCATAATATTATTTCCTATCATCATCAAGACCAACCTCTATGTCATTTTTTTGTACTCGTACGATATTTTGATATCACGTATCCTCTGTCATGTATCTTTTTTGATATTTTGGTACACTATACACTGTATACACTGTATATTGTACATGGTACATACGTTTCCCATATTTCTCCTTGTTTGAACGCATAGTTTTTTTTTTCAAAAATAGATACGTACATATTATTTGTACATGTAGACTTGGATTATGATTGAGGTGTGAATATATGCACGTAGTCGCCTGTCTATCCATCTATATTTATGGAACGGATAAATAAATAAATAACAAAAATGATGTGCACATGCATGCTGTATATAAATTATGTATTATGTGTAATACTAGTACTAGTACTTACCATGTTATGAATCTGTATAGATACTAGCTGCTAGATACAATATATAAAATATAATATATTATACTAAATAAAATATTATGTTATAAAAAACATTCAGATTTTGTTTTGGTTTGGTTTGGTTTGTGGATAGACGTTTACTACATGTCTACATGTCTATTTCTACATGGAGCATAGAACAGAACAGAACAGAGTGTCTCATACGATGGGCTGTGAATGTTTACACATGCATATGTACATTTATGTACCTATAGTTTCTACAAATGTATGTACTATGTACAATGTACATGTAATATGCTTGCATTCGAACAAAGGGAAGTACTGGTAATAGATGGAAAGAGCTACAGATATGTATATAATATATGTATACATACACAATACAGTGATATTGAATAGAAAATACAAAACCAGCCAGCCAACGAAGTCAGTCAGCAAAAGAACTGGCAAAGCCAAAGCCAAAGCCAGAACTATAGAAACAACATAATTAAACTGTGGCTGCATAGCAACAGCAATAGCAATAGGCAAAAGCATAGGGAAGAGAGAACAGAGAAGAGAGCTAGCTTTTTTCGTTAGCATCTCCATCATATAAAATGTGGGATCAGTATAATGTAAATATGTGCGTGCTTGTACATTTACTTGCACACAATATCATCATGTTTTACTGGATTCATGTACATTGTACAATGTACATAAATGTTACTTTAATAGGTAAACAGACACGGGAAAATTGTTGAAATGGAAAATTTTTGCCATCTTTATTATTTATTGTAAATATTCAACCGTCTTAAACTTGAACCCTTATTCATTGTCCCTTTGAACTTTGGTAAGGTGAACATTTTGGTTTTGTTTTGTTTTTAAAATATGCAATGGGGAAATTTTTAAATTAAAAGTAATTTTGACTAGTAAAGTATGTGTATATACATACAGAAAACAGGGAATCGAACAGTTTGTGATTTTGTTTTTACTTTAGTCAAAATTTTCTACCAGATAGTCACCAGCACGAAGCGGGCTCACTTTTGTTCCTATGCTTTCGGAGAGTTTTCAGGCAGTCTTTCTATCTATCTATCTGTCTATATATATATATATATACACATTGGATTCTCTCCCTTATTTTTCATGTTTTATGTGTGTGCAGTATGTGTGTATGTGTGATTCTGTATTGTGTATTTCTTTCTATGTATAATACATATATATATACATATGTGTTCTGTATCTACCCTAACAACAACAATCATCCACCTCAGAATGGAAACTCTAATGTACATACATAGGTTGCATTGTACATGTGCGTACAACATAAGCATAGGACATAGGATCATGTGTAATGTGTATACATGCGTATACACATACACACAACACAAGACTACATATGTGAAAAGAGTTGCTAGGGGAGGGATAGAACGAGAGAGTGTCTCCTCTATTCTCCTCTACACTTACATATATGAGGATGGATGGATGCGGCTTGGATGTTGAGATCCTCAACATTGTTGCAAATAAGCAAAATCTCGGCTCTCGGCAGTAGAGAATAGGAAAGCCAGCAGGTCGGGTGTTCTGTCGTACTCGTCGTACTCTCGTCTTACTACCATTCCTCCTCTCCCACAAAATACCATCAACCATCACACACTACTTCTAGTACTATTACTATTACTACTCACATCCAAAAACAAAAACAAAAAAATTAAATCAATCAAACTTAACAGCCATTAACTAGCAATAGTCAACAGAGCATTAAACAAAAGGAAAATTTTTAAACAAAGAAGAAACAACTCTGAAAATAATTCTTTTTTTTTTTGAAGTTTAACCATACCACATTATTTATACCATTATACTTACTTTACATCATCATCATAATACAGTATATAGTATATATTACATATTGTTTCTCTGTCTCTACTGAAAGTATTGCGATAACGTTCAAATTTCTAAACTCTAAAC
>JABASP010001504.1:0-28696 GCA_019776565.1 Sminthurinus signatus | reverse complement strand
GCCATTTCTCTTAGCCAGAGTAATAGCCATTTCTCTTAGCCAGAGTAATAGCCATTTCTCTTAGCCAGAGTAATAGCCATTAAAGGTAGAATGTTACAGACGCCATGACGCCACCGGATATGGATTTTATAGAAGGTTGATAGGAGGAAACGCAATATTGGGCGATATTCCAAATGATTCTGAAACATTATGTGCCTTGCTCAAGGACTGCACGACCAATCTTTTCAAACGGAGTCATCGTCATCATCAGGATAGTCCTAATCGAAAAATCCTCAATAACTCCCCATGAAACAAGAAGAACCCTCGCACACTTCTGTACATTGTACATGTCTACTACACACTTGCTACAAAAGAGGAAGCCAACTCTCATCTTTTTCCTCACTTGTTCTTCTTCCTGTTCTATTTGATACATTGCACGCTTATTGCATAGGTTTTACATTGTACATGCATAACATGTAATATAGAAATCTACAGTCTGCAGTCTATATTTTTCTTTCGACTTACTTGAACCATTTCATCTTTTCTCGTGCGTTTTCTTCCGTTTTTTTCGGTTTTCCGGATCTGACTTGTCTCACGGTTCATATAGACTCTTTTCTCTTTCTTCAGTGCCTTTCACCCCACATGTATGGTGAAAGTACATAGAAAATCAAATGATATATACTGAAGCTCTTCTTTTTCTAAGTACAAGATACTGGGCATGTGACAAAGTCAAAGCAAGTCGTAGAAAGGTAACAAAATGTACAAAAAGTACAGAATGTTTCCGTCAAAACTTTTTCCTCGATATTTTTTATCTCCTTATTAATTCCTCTCTTAAAATCCAATCTCAAATCTCCAGTCTCCAATCTATCGGCTATCGGCCTTCGTAGGTACGTCTCGCGTTCTATATCCACATCCACATCCGCAGCCAGATTGCTCTTCATCTTTTCTTCTTTATCACAGGCTTCACACTGCGCACATGAAAGAAATTGTCTCCTTCCTTTTCCCCTCGTCATTTTCATCTTCATCCTCATCGTCACCATCCACATCCACATCATTTCAGCTCATCTCCTCCGTTTCTTTTCTCCTGCATCCACAATGTACATTGCAAGTATAGCCAAAAAATAAGAAGAACATACTACGTTCAAGTGCAGAGCCAGAGTCAAAAACAGGGGGAAAATTGGAAAAGGAGACGGAGACAGATTCAACATGTCATCTTAGTGTGAGTCTTCAGTCTTCAGTCTTTGTGCTCTTGTTTCTTTGGGATACATACGTATACGTATATTAGATGTATGGAAGGATAGATTTATGCTTTATATATTGTGCCCTTCATCATCACACTCAGTCACTCTCTTTTATAAATGAGGTTTCATGTACCGTTAGAAAAAATACTGTATGTATAATGTATAATGATATTCTCAGATCTCAGATATTCCTTTGCTTGACCTTTGTTTCTTTTTCTTCGACAGCTTCTCAAGTCTCAAGTCTCAAGTCTCCAACTTTTTCTAGCAAAAAATTAAACATAAATAATATCAAGTAGATTTTTTCTTTGGTTTTCCCCATACTTCTTCTTTGTATTCCTTTCTGTACATTTTGTCTAGAATTTAGCTTTTAGATTCCAGATATGATCAAGGTGAAGAGGAAAATTCATCTTATTTTTCAACTGTCCACAGTTCAATTTATTCCATATGGAATCTAGAAGCTACAAGCTCCGAGAAAGAATGAAGAATGGAGACCACTTTGCGTAATCGTAATCAGCAAGACAAAAGACAAAATACAAAAGACAACAGTATTGAAAAGGACGAGGACTCTTCAAAATACACATGTGAAAAAAACATGGACAATATTTAAGCTGGCTCAATATACATATTTGAATGGGAACTGGAACTAGAGCTGAAGTTGGAACTGGAAATTTGTCTCTTTCCCGTTTTCCTCTCCTTTTCGGCTCGTTAGGTTTTCCTCAAGTCCTTCAACTTCAACTTCAGCTTCAGTTTCAGCGTCTTTTACTTAACTCAACTTGGCTTTGACTTTGACTTTGGCTTTGCGGTAAGTCAAATTGTGTGAGGACAAGAAAAAGAGGATGAAAGAAGCTAAGTTTCTCCATTTCTCCATTTTCTCCTTTTTCACGGAAAAAAGTCAAAATGGTTGGTTGGTGGTTTTTCTTTTCGTTTTTTCGGTTTGGGTTATTGGGTTTTTCTGTGGTATTGTCTTGTCTTGTCTTTGGCTTTGAATCTGACTTTGTCATCCAACATCCAAAACTCTTGAAATCAAAAAGAGACCATTTATATAATTTGGACCTTTTGAGTTCAAGAGAAAAAACACAGCAGAACAGAACCGAAGAGAACAACAGGAGCAGGAATTGATAGAATGAAGAATAGACCAGCAGATAGAAAAAAGGGAAAAAGGAGAAAAGAGGAAAAAGATGTATAGTTTGAGGGGATATGGGAAAAAATCGGATTCGGATTCGGATTCGAGATAATTTTTCTCAGAAAGTGTCAAGATGAAGAGCGAGAGAGGGAGTCAACCAACCAGCGAACTGGCGAACAAGCGAGAAGCAAAAGCAAATGGAAGAAAAAGAGAAAAGAAAGAAATCCGTGACTAATAGTGACCACCGGCCATTGGCATGTCTATATCTATTTCTGTCTCCGTGTTGTCTTTGTCAATACAATTCTGTGGAAATCCCTGAGTGCAAATGAAGATGAGAATGAGAAAAGACGGAGAAAGAGACAGTATACGGCGACAAAAGGATGAAAAAAGCTATGGGGATTTAATTTTCAACTCCATAACATTAAAGATAAAGTCAAATTTATCTGTGGATTGTGGATTTCTAGAAATCTTGAGCCACTGGTTCTTATTTGTAGTTTTATTATTGTTCTTATTCTTAATCTTATTCTTTTTCTATAAACATGTCAATGGACTGGATGCTCCATTCTCAATTCGCATTGTCAGTGGATTGAATATTTAAAGAATGAATGAATGAATAAAATCATCATTTTTCTTCCTCCTCCTTTTAATTCACCGCTCCATGTAAATTTCCCATTTTCCATTCTCCAAATAAAATAAAAAACAGGCTGTCTAGTGACTCTTCAAACACTTGAGATAAACAGAACAGTTTAAACATTCGCATCATCACGATTCCCTATTCCCACTGCCATTCCCATTTGGTTCATTAAATATCCCTGTAAACTTTGTGTTAATAGCAATTCAATTCCGTCTCCACAAGAAAATTGAATTGAAAACCAGAGTCATTGTGGTTTTCCTGTAAAAAAAGAAGAAAGGAATGAAGAGACTCAAGTTCTCAAGAGGAGATTGAAAACGAGAAGGAGGAGAACTGGAAAACTGTACATTTTACATTCGAGATGTTTGGATGCTCGGAAAAAATGACACGTAGAAGAAGAACATTCCAACCCAAAATAGGAAAAAAACGTTGGAAAATTCGAAAGATTCAAGAAATTCGAGATTCGAGAAATCCAAAAAATACGAGAAATGGCAGACTTTTTCCTATGTATTTACATAAATTGGCAGTTGAAAGAAGAAGAAAAAAAGAAGAAAAAGAAAGTTGGGTAAAAAGAAGAAGAAAGGAAAGACGAAGAACGAAAAAGGAGGAAGGAAAACGAGGACGATGACGACAAGGCTGAAGAAAAGAAATCTATTGGCTCCACAATAGTTTAAAAAGAAAACTTGGAAAGAAAAATAAACTTTGTACTCAAGATACGATTAGTTGACTTATCTTTATTTCACAAAGTCTGCCACAAAGTAATTGAAGTCTCTCTCTCTTTTTTCGTTTGCTCCACAATCTAGTAAAAAAAAGAAGAAACATAAGAAAAAGCCACACACAAAGAAAGTAAGAAAGATACACAGACACACATTCGTGTACACTGTACACTGTACTCTGTACACTGTACACTGTACTCTGTACACTGTACAATGTACATTTTACATGTACAAATTTTTCCCCTTTGGAGCTTTTTTATAATTTTTTTATATTCCACTTCTTTTTTCAACTAGGTTCTCGGGTTTCATTTTCATTTCCATTTTATGTTCAGTGCTCTCAAGCACACACGTCCAAGCACAACTACAACTGCAAATACTAAAATACGAATACAAATGCAAAATGTACATTGCATATGCAGAGAGAAGAGGAGCAGACTGGAGGAAAATAGACCAGAGCACAGACAGTAAAAGCTTAGGAATAAAACGGAGAAGAAGAAGAAGAAAAAGAAAAAGAAGGGGACGAAAGAGAGTGCTAGCCAACGAGTGAATCCTGGCGTCGAAAAGGGTTAAAGCTAAATCTGAATTCAAATCCGAATCCAAATCCGAATACAAGGCCATGACCAAATACAAAAACGACAAGGAGAAAAAAAAGAGAACCAGAAAGAAGACGAAGACGAGGACGACTAGGACTTTGAGTGTGGAGTATGGAGTATGGAGAAAAAAGAGGAGGACGAAGACGAGGTCGAGACCAAGAATCCAGATAAGCGATGTTACATGCAAACCGTTTCAGCAAATTATTTTTAAATGGCACATGAGTTTTTTCTCCGGGACTCTACATTCTACATGTTGTACATCTTTTTCTATAGAAAAGACTCTGTAGATTTTAGATCCTAGATCCAGAATCTAGATGTGCTCTTCATTCTTCATGTGAGTAGCCGAGTCAATTGGAGGGCTTTATGGACTTTCCTCTATTTTTTTTCTGTGGTAGCAATCCCTCTTATTTTTTCTCTAGGATTTTTCTTCATGCTCATTTTCCTGGGTTCTGGATTTTTGGATCAAACCAAAAGACAGGAGAAGCCTCCACTTTTTTATATAGTAAATTTGTACATTGTACATATGAAGGCACAGACCTTTTCAGGATTAGAAAAATATCATTGTGGAAAGATGAACAAAAAACCTTTGACAATGACGAAAACTATGGAAAACTATGGAGAATGGAGACAGTCAAGATTTCGATTAATTCAACGTATTACAGGAATTTCAACTCGGCATTCTTGATCAACACCAACACCAAAACCAAAACCAAACCATGTGTTTAAAAGCATTAAAAGTATTTACATTCCTCACATGCAATTCCTCCAGTCAATTCAATTCCATTTAATTCAATATTAAGTATTAAGTATACTGCTGTCTATTTGCTTTAGAAATAAGTAAGAAGAATGATACGAAATGATATGATAGTCCATAACATAGGAATCCTGAATTCTTGGAGGTATCTTTTCAATCTTTCAATCTACTCTGTACTCTGTAAAATCTACATATTTACTCTAAACAACTCCAATGTACACTGTACATTAGTAGACATTATACAACCAGTTATTTTATTTTTTTTAGAAAAATCCAGACTAAAATCTAAAATGTAGAATCTAGAATCTAAAAAAACTATCTTGTGTCTCATGTATGTATTGAAAAACACTTTTTTAGCTTTGGACTGGAAAGTGGAAAGTGGAAAGAAAATAAAATAAAAGAGAAAGAGAAGGAGAGCAAGGACAAAGAAAACGATAAAATGCACTCCACGGGCACAAATATCCTACTTTTCCTCTAGTAACGGTAAAGAAATTTACTTTTTTTTTCATTTCAATTCCGTATCTTTGTTTCTCTGTTTCTCTGTGATTCTGGTTCGGGTTCTCCGCTCCTACTCGTTTTATCTCAAGTGGATTTTTTCCATGCCATTCCTTTGTTTTTTACTAAACAAGAGAAACTAAAGAACTAAACTAGAGAAAAGTAGAATTGGAGAAATGGAGAAAAAGAGAGAAAGGGCGAAAGACAAAAGAGAATTATTGTATTTTTGTCATATGAATCTATGCTTAGTAATCCGTATACTTACCGTTTTTCACTAATATGTAGATTCTAGATTCTAGATGCTTATAAGAAAAATAGGGAGAGAAAGAGAGAAAGAGAGAGAGAGCTATAGCTACTCTTTTTCACTATGGCTACTTCAGTCATTTCCTAAGTGCCAGCTGCCTCTAATTTATGTCGCTTGTTTAGGGAAAATCGTTTATCTAAATTTGACATGTTTAATTTCTAGTCGACTTGTGTTTTACAATAGTTTTACTAAACAACGTCCTTTTTCTCTTGTTTCTTTTCTCCTCTTTTTTCCAATGTACAATGTACATGAAGTTTCCATTTTTTCAAGCCTCACTACAGACTGTTATGTGATATTTTGTAACGTAATATAATGAAAAAAAAGAGTAGAGTCATCCACAAATTCTCCTGAAAAAAGTCTCAAGGTACTTGTGTAAAAAATCCCATCTTCTTCTTGTTTCTACTTTTCCCATTTATTTTAGATTCTAGATTTTAGTGGTGGAAAATTCTGGAGCCTGGAGTTTGGAGTCTGGAGTGAAGTGAATGGGTGCTCCTCTATTTTTGCATACTTCATGTCATATGAGTTGAAGTGAATTGAATGGAAATGTTGAAGAATTTAATTGCTCTCCACTTTCATAAGTTCTGTATTTCCCATTTAAACTTATGAGTTGGCTTCACATTTCTCAAGAGTAAGATAAAAAGAAGTCGTCAAGTTTTAAAAAGCAGGAAAATTGTCATATTCACTTTCATTATTTCATATTTGCTCCAAATGCTCGGGCTGTTACTGTCACTGTCACTTCATTTCCATTTATCATTTACCATTTCCGATTCTCAATTTTCGATTCCGATATCTTGCCACTCATCAAGAAAAGCGTTGTAGCAAACGTTAAAGTCAAAGTCAAAGGGAAAAAGAAAAAGAAAGCTCATTTAATTTTTAAAGATGGAACAATTAAAACAAAATACAAGAAAAAAGCTTTTAAATGAATCAAATTTACTTTACACGTGCCTGTAAAAAATTTGAGGGAGGAAAAATCAAAAATGTCAAAAACAAGGGATGAAAATGCTTTGTCTATTCTTCTTTCTCTTTTTGTTCTTTATTTCTTAAAAATGTATGAAAAAATAGTAAATTCAGTACTCAGTATTCAGAGGGGAAAATAGAGTGGAAAATAATGCAACGTGTTTGATAGAACTCGTATTTCCTGTGCCGAAACAGAAAAAAAGAAGAGAAAGCACAAAAAGAGCGAATGTACGTCAATTCATATCAATATCAATAGGAATATTTTGTATTTTGTATCTTCTACTTTGTTTCCTACACCTACTCAAAATAAATAAATAAACAAATCAATGTGGGCAAACAAAACGTGAAAAAATAACTAAAGGTAGGAAATTCGTACATGTATTATTTCTGGAAATGTAAATATTCATTTCTTTTTCTAATATACTATGAAATCATATAAAATAAAAATACAGTGTCAAGTAGAATCTACAATCTAAACTGTACACGTTTCATAAGCATAGTTTACACGCATTTAGAATACACGGAAATTTCATGTGGCAGGTAGTAATATTTGATGTTTGATATTGGATATTTGAAATGTAAAATGTGAAATGTGATATTTGATATTTGATAGTGACAGGTTTGAGCCGTAGGTAGATTTTCCATTCTGTATTCAAAATTCTACATTCTACATTCTACATTCTGCTCCATTTTGTTCAGATATCTTGAAGATATTTTCAAGATTCAAGATTTTCTCACTGACATACTTTTTATCTGTATTTCCTCTCCTCTTTCCTCTCTTATCCTCTCACTTTTCCCACCTTTCTCAAACACTCGCAAAATCCAACTCCTCTCACTTCTCACTTTTCACTTCTCACAACTCACTACTCCATTCAACTCAACTTAACTCAAAACGTCTTTATGTCACGGATAAATTCTCCATTCTTGTGTATTCTTGGAATTTCTAAATTCTTCTCCAATTCAGAATTTGGAATTGTCATCTGTCTACTGAATCCTTTTCTCTCTCGCTCCCCATTGTCAATGGTGAATTGAGAATGGAGGATGGAGAATTGAGTGAGTGTAAGCAGACGAGTAAACAGAGAATATCTCGAGACTCGACAATCGAGTCTTGAGTCTGAGTCTTGAGTCTGAGTCTTGAGTCTTGAGAAAATGGAATGAATGTGAAGGCGACGAGACGAAATTGAAAATGAAAGAAAGATAGAAAGAAGAAAGAAAGCGCCAGAGAGAGAAATGTGTGCATTTATACATGAAAGTGTCTAGCTTCCAAAGTCTAGAGTGTCTATGAAAAGATGTCGAGGAAACTAACGGTGGAAATCCATGGAAATACAAGTACAACTACAAGTACGAGTAGAAGTACATGCAGAATTCAGACATGTATCGTATCCGAATGTAGAATGTAGAAACTAGAAACTAGAATCTAGGAAAAAGACGAGAGCACTTAACTGAGTGAATTGAAATGAAATGAAATGTGGATGTTGTTTACCGACGGATAGAGCGAGATAGATAGATACATTACATTACATTTTACAGTACAGCTCCGTCCGCCTTTCTCTTTTCTACAGTACATGTCGACGAGGAAAAAAGAAGGGAAGAAATATGATATCATGTAATACTCAGTTTGATTTTTCACAAGTGCTGGCAACCGGCAACTTGTAGGCTCATACTTTTCTACATTCAACATTCCACATTCCACATAGAGTGTGTTGATGGTTGATTGTTGATACAAAGATAAAGATGGTTTCACTTTCATTTTCATTTCCCTCTGTCTCAAATGTACCACTCTCCATTTCATTTCTTTTCCCTTTGAATCATGTACAATGTATATGAATGTAACTATTATTACTAATACCAAAATTGATTGTGTAAGCCAAATATTTATAGGAAAAAGTCTATTCTTTCTAGTCTAGTCTATTCTTTTTGAAAGTAAAAGTATAAAAGTAATGTATTTATTTCTGAGGTATCCAAAAGAATTTTTAATGTCATTGTTTTCATCAGTATTAGAATTAGCATGCAGTACTAAAGTCAAAAATCCTCACTTTGTGACGATTTTGTATCAAATTCAAAATATAAATACTTTAGGCTCCGGAGGCGAAGCTGAAGCTGTATTTCACCGTCATACAAATGGAAGAGCTCTTAGAATTAGTCAAATATAAGTCTGTACATATGCGCCATCTAGAGGACACATTTGAGCTTCAAATTTGTTCACTAGGTGGTGCTTGTAACGAGTTTCAACTTTGTACGCTAGGTGGTGCTTCTAACGAGTTTCAACTTTGTACGCTAGGTGGTGCTACCAACTTGCTTCAACTTTGTCCACTAGTTGGCGCTACCAACTCGCTTCAATTTTGTCCGCTAGGTGGCGCTTCTAACGAGTTTCAACTTTGTCCGCTGGAGAGGCATGTGTATAAATAGACAGACACGATGAAAATTAATAATAAATAAATAAGAGTAAACACATCAAGACAACTTCTTTGAGTAAATTTGTTTAGTTCCAGTTCCAGGTTTCCAGTACTTTTTTTCTTGCTTTATCAACTTTCCCTCTTCCCACATGATTTAAAGTTCCTGTAGGAAAGTAGGATAGATTATGTAGGGGTTAAACATAACTTAGGGTATATTTATGCACAAGTTGCATTGAATTTAGTGCGGGTACATGCTAAATAATATGTGTATGACATTAAAGATAATATCATAGCAACTCTTCATATTGTATCATATAACGTACTAGCAGATGTCGGATGGGTGTGAGAGTGTAAGATTGTAAGAGCTTGATGCCAGTACCAAAGCCAATGTTAACAACTAACAACTAACAACGAACAGCTTAACAGTACACGCTATCTTTCAAACATCTTGGCACTTCTTATTCTGGAGTCTGGAAAAAGCTGTCAAATACACGACTCTTTCTCTTTCTCTCTCTCTCTCATCACACCAAGTAAACACACTCAGACAAACAGGAGTGAAAGTGAAAGAGAAGTAGAAAAAGGAGAAAACTTACAGCACAGTCTATTAATATTAGAGGCTGAATACTGAATTCTGGGTACTGAAGAAAACTCGAGAAAACGGATGGGGAAACGGAGAAACGGAGAAAATGGAAAATGAGAAATGAGAATCCGAACCAACGCCTCAATCTAAATACGTCCTACATAATACAATCAAAAATCTACAATCTACAATCTATCTATACATATCTATGTATAATGTATATGCATCTCACTTCCCTGACGGCTAGGAAACGTGTACTCGACAAGTCTGGAGCTATGGAATTATTTGAGCATCAACAATCAACAAGAGTGAAGGAGTGAGTGACAGGAAAAACCAAAACCAAAACTAAACTCAGAATCAAAATCCAAATCAAAATGAAAGACAACCTTATAAAGGCAACTCGTTCTTGTTCTTGTTCTTCATAGATGGGAAATTCAGGATTTAGATTTAGATTTGGATTCAATTCCAGATTATGAGTAGTTTGGATTTAGAGAAGGAAATGGAAAATGAAAGATGAAAGAAAAGAGATGGATCAGGGAAATTCGTCTTTGGGTTGAAATACCTTTTTTCTCATACTTTGTACCGGTAAGCTACATTCTTTGATTTACAAACTGTACATCTTGCACACATGTAACGGAGTACAAAACTCGGTGTTTTCCCAACTTGAGGTAAAAAGTTGAAAATCTTAATAGAAAAACACAAAGAAATGCCCAATACAATTAATTATTGTTCCAAAATCCTCTTTTAACAAAATAAGCTAAACATGAAATTTTATCAGAGTTAGATTTTACTTGTTTTAATGTGAGAAATTGACCGTTGATCATTGAGCATTGAAAATTGGGAATGGAGTATACTCAATGCTCAATGGTACATTCTGTAGATTGAAGACAGCTTTTTGGAATCATGGTAAATGAGCCGGTGACAAAGAGGTACATCTTCAAATCTATTATCATTCCTCTTGGTTGTCATCGTCATTCTCCATTCTCCATTTTCTATGGTTGATGGTCGATGCTCAATGGTTTCTAGGTTCCTGGTGGCTGGTTGGCTTGGTTCTTTAGCTTGAGAGATTCTCCACTTTGAATAGAGTCGAGAGATGAGAGGAGTTGAGCAAAAATCTCGGTTTCTCGGTTTGCACGAGATATCTGTCTTTCTCTGTGCTTTCAAGATCAAGTTGAAGATGAACAAGAAGAATGGTGCATGAAATGAGTTGAAAAGGAGAGGGACTTGAGTCTTGAGGTTTGAATCTTCATGCAGTGTCATATACTACTACACGCAGCATACTGCATACAAGTGGAGGACGATCGTCGATGGAGGTTGTTAGTTGTTTGCCTCTCTGGCGTTTTGTGAGGGATGCCAAATGATATAATGATAATTGGCTATGGCGATCCAATCCAAATTCAAAACCAAATCCAAAACGAAATGTCCATTGTTACTCACAGAAAGTCCGAACGAAAGCCAAAGCCAAAGTCCATGCTCATGCCAAAGTAAAAGTAAAAGCAAAAGCAAACGCAGTACAAGAGCCTGGAACATTCAAAGAGTCGTACTTGAAATGAGAGGTTTCACCATCACCGAAATCTCATTTGTCTGACATCCGATTCATCCAGCATCCAACAACCAGGAGCCAGGAACCAGAAGCATTTTCTCGTACACCGTACAACGTACTTGTACGGTGTACGGTGTACATCTCTTTGAACTCTCCTCACTTGACTTTTGACATAACGACTGCCTTTCCTCTCCACAACTCCAATCCACCGTTCTGAAGCTGGAGTCCGGATTCCGGGTTCTCAAGTTTGGAGCTTCCAGTTTGGCCTCACTTTATAGAATAGAAATAGAAATAGCCATGGCTACGACGACAATCAAAATGACAAGGACGAGGACAATGACAATGAAAATGACAGCAAACAGGAATACGAGTACGAATACGAGTATGAGCATGACTATGAGAATATGTGTACACGTAGAATCACCACACTCTGGCTGACGTTCGTACACCATCCATAACTCATCACTCTTCAGCCCATTTCCCTTTCCTTTTGTCTACACTCTACATTCTACATTCTACAGTCTACACCATGTATGATTTTTCACATTTTTTGTCTGGCTTTTTGTCTCTTTCCCTCCTTTTTTCCCTTCATCATCGTCAACCGCAAAAATTGCAGAAAATTTCCCATCGCTGCAGGAGGGCAAAGAAAACATGGAGCGAAATTGCTCATGTACTCACTCTTGTTGCATGTATAATGCATAATGCATAATGTCTAGAGTCTAGAATGTAGAAACCATATTGTCCATTTTCCATTGTCCCCAAACCGCAGTACATAATCCATATTTTTGATTGTCAATAGCTCAGCTGGACACCAGACACCAGAAACTGGACACTAGATTCGAAATACCAAATACTCAATACTCAATACTCAAGGCTTCAGTACACAGAAGAAACTCATTCATAAAGGACTTTATTATTATTATTTGTACTGATATTTCCACACCCCGTCAAAATGTACATTTGTCAATTGATCTGTGCTTCAGGGAGATTTTTTAAGGTAAATATTTTTCACCAGTTGATCCAATCTAATAAGTCAATCCTTTTCCAACGAATTCCAAGTTGAATTTATCAATGTTAAATTTTCCTCTCCTTGTTCCGTTTTAATGCATTTGAAGCTTGGAAGCTGGGAGCTGGGAGCTGGGAGCAATGAATTTTTTTATTGTTCATTGTTCATTGTTCATCCGCTTCCTCATAATCAGAATCAAAATCAAAATCAAAATCATCAACATTATCATCATCACCATCGTCATTGTCATCATGATCCAATTTGTATTCAAAACAAAAGAGCAGTTTGATCCTCATGATTCTCCCTTGTAAATTGTAAATGTAAAAAGGAATGTGGATTGGGATTCTGATTTAAATTTAGATTCCGATTCAGAATTAGAATTGGGAGTGGGTTCGGAATTTGGATTTGGAAATTCCAGACACACTCACAACTCACAACTCACAGCCACGTTCACGTTCACATTCACATTCAAAGCTATGCAAGTCACACCCCGGGCAAATCCACTCCACTCTACTCGCCGGATTTTAACGTGGACAATCTACATTATACAATGCACAATGTACAGTCCACAGCTTTCAGGGAACAACATGACGAGTAAAATACAATAGAGCTTGTACAAACCACAAGCTAGATTCTAGATTCAGACTCAGGCTGAGAACCAAAGAGAAAGTGAAATGAAAGTGCTCTGAGGTAGCATTCATCTATAAAATCCACCTATGAAAAGCCTCGTACAAAATACCTTGGTGTCTCCTTGTAGACAAAACTGGGCCTGGAACCTGGAAACTGGGAGAAAGTGAGAGAAAGTGGGAGATAGTTGAAAACACAAATCCAAATCCAAATCCAAAGCCAGCAACATGAAACAAGGAAGAAAATAAATGAAAACAAAATGGTGAAACTAGAAAGTAGAAAATATTTGAATTTGAATTTGAATTTACTGAGGGATCAGGCGGATGATGCTCTTGTCATGTCTTGGTCGTCCTCGTTCTCGTCCTCGGCCTCGGCCTCCCACGGCCATGGCCATGGCCATGGTTTTGGTTTTGGTTTTGGTTGTGGATCTGGATCAGCTTCAGGTTTAGAGTGTGGACGACCACAGATGTACTGCAGTTTTGTACATTGTATACTGTACATTGCACGGCGTAAAAGGTAGGAAATAATCGTAACGAGGTACATGTTGATGTGGATGTGGATTTGAGTTTGAGTTTGGATGTAGATGACATGACATGATGAGGAGTTCTCACAGGAAATGAGGAGAGGACACAAAGAACAGATGTGTCATCCTCTCCCTTTTGTCTCCGCGTTCCCATCCTAATTATAATTCTCCACCAGACGCCCCGAGCAACTCAAAGAGTGAACAAGAGTGCACAAGAGTGAACAAGAGAGAACAGGAGAGTATTACACGAGCTCCAACATCACCACATTGGAACTGGAACTGGAACGGGAACTGCTGAATAACACGAGGAGAATCAGCAAGGAGAAAAGAGAATGAATGAATGAGTGAATGAATTCAATCTCATCAAACTCTTCCACTCTGACTAAATGAGAAACCAAAAACGAGAAGTGGAGTGGGCTTTTATCAAGTATTAAGGTTTTACGTCGTACATTGTACATTCTTCCACCTTCCATATCCATATCCATATCCATACATCTGTACATTACACAATGAGAGCAACAAGAGACAAATGGGATGGAAAGAAGCTTAAGCGTGTTGCGGTGAGATTGAGATGAAGAACAAGAGAAAAAGAACATGAGCTTTCACATCTTCTTTTGCCCTGTTTCCCGGAATCCCAGTTACATAAATGTGGAAAAAAATACCTGTATTTTTATTTTCTGTCTGCATAGTTTTTATATTCTATTTTTTCAATCCAGTTGAATTTCAAATACAGTTTAGCTCTTGCATGTTTATGTTTATGTTTATAAACCCCTTTATATGTTTTCTATTTTTTAGCATGGTCAAAAACACTTGAATCTACTATTTACTATTTATTTCACAAATGTCCTTGGAGATAACTTCAGTTCTTTTCTACCTTCAATTTAATCTTGATTTCGATCTGATCTGATCTAATCTTGTTTGATTTTATATGATTTGTTCCAAAGTTTTATTCTTCTTTTCATGCACGTAAACACAAAAAGGGTTTTCATATTTGTGTTACATGATACGTGATACATGAAACATGAGGAGATGAGATGAAAGGAGACAGAGATGAAGGAGTTTTGCAAGCAAATTGCGGAATACTGAGAACTGGGAACTGAGAACGAAGATTATGGATACTTTATGTATAGTGAGTGCACATGAAAAATCATCTTGATGAATCCAACGGACGATTCCGCTTCCGTCCACTTGCATTTAGTATGAATATCCGTCAAATATCCGTATGTACTGTATACATTGTATTTGTATCTTGTATCATTGAGCTTGAGCAACGAGCATTGAGTATAGTTTTTGGAAAATCCAAATGTATCCAAATCTATCCATCTCCTGTGTCTGTGTCTGTAGAAAAGCATTAAGGCTGGAGAAATCATGAGTGAATAATGAATGTACGGAGTACTCAGAATGGAGAATGGAGAATCTCAGCATGAAAATATTCCAGTTCATTTCACCGTCCTCTTTTCTTTTTTCTCCAGTAGTCGAATCCTTGACTATTCTATTTTCCCTCTATCTTTCTCTCTCTTCGTGTATATTGAAAAAACTGAACACTGTACATTGATATTGATATAGATACTTGTTTGGTCTCTGGATTTTTCTGTAACCATGGTAAAATCATACTAGAAAATTATGCTACAGATATCTGGACAGTGGAAATTGAAGAGAGTGAGTAAAGAAAGGAGCATTGTCCGCCATTACCATCCGCCTCTTTTAAATTATATAACTACATATATAAACTATACAAATACAAATACAAGTATCTACAAGATGAAGAAACCCTCAAAGTGGGAGTGAAGAACTGGAGAAGAAAAAGTAGGGAAAAAACACAAAGATTTAGAATCCAGAATGAGGCATCAAGTGAACATGACAAACCAAAAACCAAAACCAAAAACCAAACCAGCAGCATTACAAAATACAGAAAAGGAAAGGCAGACAGAGTCAAAAGAGGGTTTGGACCACATAATAATATTGTAATAATAATAATAATGGTCATATTGGACATGACATTTTTCTCGCTCTCTCAGTCTTCCTTCCTAAAATATCTTGTTGCGGACCAAGATTTATTGTGGCAATCAACGGGTTACGCCTTGCGAGATCGAATTTGCTCCACTTTACTCCACTCTCCCATTCCGATCCTCACATCTACGATACTCTTGTCCACTTCTTATTCTACGCCTGCTTCGTCCAACAAACAGATACAGATGCAGAAATTTATCCATGTATATTCCGATTACTCTTATTATTATTATTATTATTATTGCATAAACATCAAATATGTTCAACTTTGGAGATTAGTTTCTCGTGAGTGTATCCTACATTCAGAAAAAAACTGTCTAGTGTCTAGTGTCTGGAGCACAGTTGTTTGAATAATGATGGTGACTTTGACAAGAAGATATCCAGAGGTCGTCATTGAGAATTGAGAAGGACATGGAAATGACGAGGAATGGGGAATGGGGAAAACAGGAAAGAAAAATGAACCTTGATTTCCTCGGGGTAATCACATGTATGTACTGTAGTATATCTATAAATGCTTCATGTGGTTTGTGATGGGATTTGACTCAACTGGTCATTGATCGTTAGTCCTTGGATGATCCAAGTATTACATGTAATATTTTTGGTCCAAAATGAGACAGTTTTCTTCTCATGATCACAAAAATTTACAGAGTAAAAATATCAATATGACGGACATGAGTCATTTGTCATGCAGCCAGTAGACAGTAGACACTAAACAGTAAGCAGTAAACAGTAGATGGTACAAGTCCCAATGCAATAAAAACCCATTATATTTCTACTCTATTTCTTCCAGAATTCAGAATCCAAATCTTTTGCACATGTAAACTCATTTAAATTTCCAAAAGATGGACATGCCAGATAAAAAGAAGAGTACAGCTCAAAAGAAAACAAACAAGCATGTAAAAAATAAGAATGTGAACCAAAAAAACCAAGGGCGTTGTAGAAAAAAACTGTGACTCCTTGGGCTTTCTTTTTTCTTACTCCTACTGCTAAATTCTAGTGTGTGCGGAAGATAAAGAAAAACAAGTGACATTTCTGACATTACATTTACATGGTGTGTGGTGTGTGGTGTGTGGCGTGTAGTGTTGTACGTATTTTGTTTAGTGGCATTTTCTACTTGTTGGACAGTTCCATTTTCTTTTGTTTTCTCTCTCCCTCTGCTCCTCTTGTCTTGACATTACAGTAGCTTGGGAATAAAAACCAGAAGTATAACCAGAATAAGAATATTTGAAATCTGAATAAATGAAAGCACAAACAAGTACAAGAAAAACACCACAACCACTTCAAACTATGACTAGAAACCTTGTACTTGTACTCGTATGAGTACTAGTTTTAGCTGTGCTGATCAAGAATGTTGATAATAATATGAAAACAGTCTCAAAAACTACAGTGGAAAATTCAGGCCAGGCAAAAACTACTTTGAGCTTCTAAATGCAAAATGCAAACTCAAAGGAGTAGAAACCTCGAGTGTTCAAAGATGGAGCGTGTTGTATCTACAACTTTCTCCGCTCCCTCATTTTCTACCAGAAATTAGTAAGCTTTAATGTAGATTTTTAATGTAGATTTGAATCCTTTTACTCATTTATACAATACGATTAGTCAAGGAAAACCAACTTCTGCAAGCTAGAGAATCACGTGCTTTTTATCATCAAAGTCACCTTTTTGTAAAGTATGGATGGATAATTTTGTCAACAATGGAATTTCTGTAAACACACATGTCACATACGAATAGTACTTATTACAGGACGAAGGAACCACCCACAAAAACGGAAATATGAAAACGGAGGAAGAACAAAGAAAAGTGAAAAATTTGCTGGTGGTCTGTAATTTTTCAGTGTAAGATTTACGACAAAAAGCTCTGAAACAAATAGATACTTGCACTGTCAAAGAAAGAGGAAGAGAGCAGTTTTGTTGGCTTTGGCTTTGGCTCTGACTCTGGCTTACACTAGTTTTTGTAGCTTGTTCATTCTTCATTCTTCATGTGTACATTTTGCCTTGTACATTGTACACTTTAAGCCTACAAAGACAAAGTTAGTGAGACAAGGGAAAGGACAAAGGCAAAGATATGCTGGCTCATATATTTTTTCCCACCTCCACCACATGACCAAAAGGAAAAAGGAAAAAGGAACAAGGAAAAAGAAAAAAGCATCTTTCTATTTTTTTCCTCCTTCTCTCCAAAACTCAAAAAGTACAGAGTGTGTAGAATCAGAATCAGAATCTGAGTCAAAGTCAAAGTCAAAGCCAGAGTCAGAATCAGAATCAGAGCTAAAGTTAGAGCTGGAGTTTCTGGCGGAGTTTGAGTGACTTTTTTCCCTTTCACACCCACACTTTGTCTTAGCTCCGTCCTTTCCCCTCGTTCTTCTTCTTGTGCTACTAATCCCTCGTAATGCCTAATGTGTTGGCACCTTCATACGCTCTTTCTTTAGTTTGTTCTGATTCGGATTCTGATTCTGGTTTAGTTTAGTTTGTCTCAATCATTCCTAGTTTCCTTTCTAGCTTCAAGCTGTACTTAAATCCAAGTCTAACTCGTTTTCGTTCTCGTTCTCGTTTTCGTTCCTGTTCTTGTCTTGTCGTGTCTTGTCTTGTCTCTTTCGCTTTAACATGTCATGCTGGATCCCGGATTTTAGATTGCAGATTGTAGATTATAGACTCTAGACTCTAGAAGACTCAGGGCGGAAGAAAAGGAAGAAAGAAGGAAGAGGCAAGATATTACATGTAATTCCAGAAACTAGAAGAGGAAAGAATACAGTGGAAAAACTTATTTGAAAATGAAGAGGAAAAGTAAAAACTCTGCTCTCATCCAAATCCAAACTTTTAACAAGTCTTTTCTCTACAGTTTCAACTCCCTCAACTCTCAACTCTAAACTCTAAACTCTGAGCTCTAAACTGTAAACTCTAAATAATCTTAGCATGTTAAAAACTGGGACTGTGGCTGTGAAAAGGTGACGAGGAGATCCAAGTGGAAGGATGTGGAAAAAGAATTCCGTGGAGCTTTTCCCTACATTCTTCTACATTATATTCTATGTAGAATGTAGATACATGTCTAATTTTACGCATAAAACTTGATCCTGTAAAGATACGAGTGTGAATAGAAATATCATAGATATCAACAGTCAAAAGTCCTCCTCCTTTTCTTTTCAACTTATCCTTGTCTCATTTCCTTGTTAGTTGTGTAGTAGTTCTTTGTGGCTGTTATTATAAAAGTAGACACGAAAACCCGTGTTCCCGTGGTAGACAAAAGACAAACGACAAATGTACAAAAAAATCATGTCATATGTGTCAGATTTACATGTACTATCTTTATTGTGTACTTTTCTGCTTTACATTTTTCTCTAAAGATTATACAGACAAAAATTAACCGTATTTCAGTATTTTTTAGTCAGTGCTTATCAGTGTCTTAAAGTAAAATTTTCGGGTCATCACTCTGTAAAAATGTCAACTTGGAGTCTAGTACTTTTTATCCTCCTGAATTTATGCACAGTGTACAATGTACAAGTTTCAAGTAACTGTAAAACCAAACCAAAGTAGCGGAATTTTTTTAAATGAAACATCTTTGTTTTTTACTAAACCGAAATTTGTTTCAGTCCACACTGAAAAATGTACAAGATACAAATTTATAAATGTACAAATGTACAATGAAAGCTAAACCAAACTAGAGACATTTTCAATTCTTTTTCTTCTTTTCTTCACTCTCATCCTCATTTTTTCTCAGCTCCTCGGATAAAATGAAAAGAAATAATACATGGTTAAAAAAAAGTAATGGAGAAGTAGAGAAATGGTCGTATTTATCTCCGGTTTGTGTACGTCCTTTAGCAATCGCACTGGCTCTGGTTCTGGCTCTAGAAATATAGCGATGGTAATATCAATATGTGAAGAATGAAATGAATGTAAAGAGACTCGAGACTTGAGATTCGAGATTTGAGACTTGAGTCTGTGAACTGTGGAGCGTAAGATCATTTGTTACATCTCTGTCTTCGACGAGGACGAGGACGACTCTCCATTCTCCACTCTTTATTCTCCATCTTTCTTCTTCCAGTCTCCAGTTTCTCCCGTTTTTATTCACAGTCTCTTTTTCTCCCTGTTTTTTTGTCAAGGCGGAATCTGAAGAGGACAAAAGACGGAGGACGTTAGATGGATCGAGATGGAAGCAGGAGCCATGAGCCATGGAAAATGGAGTTTCGAGTTTCGAGTTTGGTGTACAGAGTATAGAGTATGGGAAATGGGAAGTGCATCCTTATGTTTTCCATATTCAGATAAAAAAAGAATGAGAATTTCACAATATATGGCAGTGGTGGTTCTAGTTGTAGATAGATAGACAGATACAATGAATTGAATGGGATCCATATCCAAATGTACAGAATCCATATGCTTTCTCTCGCTTTCTCTCTCTGTCTCTCTCGTTCTATCTTTTGCTCTGATGTGAATGTTCAACGTTCAACGTTCAATGTTCATCTTGAAAATTGAAAGAGGAATAAAGTTGTAAAGAGTATAAAAAAGTGGATGCATACATCTTTGACTCTCTCCTCAAATTAATCAAGGAGAGAAAGAGAGAAAAAGATAGAAAGATAGAAAGAGAGGAAGAGAGAGAGAGAGACAGCGACAGAGGGAAGAGGGATAAAGAGAGAGAGAAAAAAACAATCTGCAATCTGTAATGGGCTAACAAATTAGTCCCTGCAAGCTGAACATAAAGTATAAAGTATAAAGTGTAGAGCATAGAGTATAGAGTATAGAATATAGAGAATAAAATGAAATGGCACTGTACTTATGTTCAATATACAGCGTACAACATACAAGTTTTGTGTGTTTTACTGTGCCAGCAGAGATGCAAATCAGTGCAGAGCAGAGCAGAACGGAGAAGAGAAAAAGAGAGAAGAATAAAGCAGAAAAGAAAAGTCACGACTAATTATCCCGAATATATCCAGTATGTCTAAATGCCATCATTCCCCTTCAGTCTTCTATCTTTCTCTTTTTCTTTGGGCTTGTTCTGCTCAGCTCTACAGCTGCCTCTCAAACTTCTTTCGTCTCTTCTCTTCTCTACTCCATTCCATTTCCCTTCATTTTTTCCCTGTGGAAAAGAAATGAGAGAGGAGAGAGGAGAGAGAAGAGAGAAAAGAGAAAGCTGAAGGGAACGGAGCTAAGCCAAGCCAAGCCATGAACAAGAGAAAGAACAAGAACAAAACGACATTTCATTTGATAAGCCTCCCAATTTACCCAGAGTTCATCAAGTCAACTGTCAACTAAGCCGTATAAACTCATTCAGAGAAACTCGGCTGCTACTGCTGCTGCTGCTGTGATCTGATTGTGAGCTCTGTTTTCTATACGCTATGCTAGAATATATTTCTATGAAAAGGACAAAAGTATATTACATGCGAGTTTAGATAAAAACATTCATCTACTTACATAAGTTTCTCTCATTTTTTCCTAGACGACTCCAGGACTCCAGGACTTCAGGAGCAAGACAAGTAAAATTCCATGTATACAGATAATAGAGTTTTCAAGATTGCTCATTTTCTCTCTTTTTCTCTCTCTTTTCTTTTCAATTTTTTATAAGTAGTTTATTGTCAAAAAAATAAATGTCTTTTCCTAAAACTGCTCAACATCCTCTCATGAAAAATGATGATAACCTGACGTTTTCAAGTTGAAGTTTGAAGTTGAATTTGCGTTTGAGTTTGAATTTGAAAATGAAGTTGATTTTAGCGACATATTTGCAGGAAAGAGAGATTAAACCAAAAACAGGAGAAAAGAAAATGAATAGACTTGTCATAAATACAATTTTAATTCATATGGTACTTCATAATATCTGTATTATCTGTAAAAAGTTTTTTTTTTAGATTTTTTTAGCTCCTCCTAATTAATTAGACAGATGAATTAAAGAGGAGACTTCAAAATATCGTAAAAGAGATAAAAGTCGTTATCACTACCAAATTCAAATGGTTCCATTCAAATTGAAAAAATACATAAAAATGTAAAGATCATTAATCATCAGTAGAAAAGACACAAAACCTTTTTAAAAGATAAAACTTGAACTGAAATTGAAATATCATGCGACACAAATCAAGGAAAATGAGCTCAGGACACTTGTCAAAATTAAAATTTCATTCATTTATTTCATTTTAATTTTTGCGGTTTACAGATTCAAAAATCAGATTGTACCAGTTTCAAGTTTCAGCTTTGAAAATACTTATACGTCGCACTGAAGATTTTAAATGACGCTTTTCAACCTGTTTAGTCCTTTTTAAAAGAGAGGAGCCAAAATTCTTTCTCAAGTGGAGTGATTTTTTAATTCACAAAAAACACATCCAAAAATTGGACTCAATAGGAATACATTAGACAGAAAGAAAAGGATGAAAATCAGGACAAATAAATTCCCAAACCCACCACACGTCCCCAAAACACCGGAATCAAGAAGATAGCCAACACAGTCAAAAATATGCAGGTTATTTCTCCAACTCCCTTTGAAAGCTCATGAATGCTGTAAAGAGACAAGATTCTTCCTCCAGTAAATTTAGAGGGTATAAATCCAATCCGAATTCGAGTCGGAATTCAAATTCAAATTCGAATTCAAATTCTAGACGAGGCGACGGTACGGCAGTACCGTTTGCAATTGTCTCGAATCTTGAATCTTGAATCTCAAAGAAAAAAGAAGAGTAGAACATTGAGATTTTTGCCTCGATCCTTTCCTTTTCTTGGCTTGTCTTCTTATTTTGTAAATAAAGATATTTGCTTTGACTTTTCCCACCCGTCGCCCTTTCTCTCGCTGTCTTATCTACAGAGTTTTGATCTCAAATCTGGAACCAGGAATCTAGAATCTAGAATCTAGAATCTAGAATCTAGAATCTAGAATCTTGAATCTGGAACCTGGAAGCTCGAAACGTGGCATTATAAATTGTGCTGGGATTGAGATGGATAGATTTTGGGGTTCAAATAGAACAGAAACAAAAACAGACACAGAGACAACTCACACCGACCGACCGACCAACCGACACCACCACAAACAACAACAACAATAGTGTAAAACTTGTATCAACAGAAGCAGCACCAGTAGCAGAAAAAAAGATGTATGAATAAATTCCAATCCCGATTCCGATTCCGACTCGGATTCTTCAATACTAAATTCTTTCCCTTGAACTTTGTACTACAACTCGAGGATCTGCTTCTGGATTCTGGATACTTTTAGATAGACCGTTGTTTTTTCTTGCTCTTGTTGGGAGTTTTACTGTCACTGCGGCAAGGAAAAAACAGGACAAAAAGGCAGGAGGAGTGTGGAATATAGAATATGGAAAGTCATAGCAACACACAGTGAGATGAAGCTATTCACGAAGAAACGGGTTTACATTTAGACTTATAAGAAAGAAAGAACAAAGAACAAAGACAACAGAAAGACAGCGGAAAAGGAGCAAGAAACAAAAGCATATCAGAGGACAACAGCGGATTTTGTTTACAAATTCTCACTTTTCACCTTTTCCCAATAAGCTACAACTATCAAGTGTTTCGAGTTTGGAATCAACTGCTTTTTCTTTGAAGAAAAATACATGTAAAATTCTTCACCTTTTTTCTTTCAGCTTCCTCCAGAATCCTGAATATATCTACATTGAACAAATAGCAAAAGAGAAAACGGATAGACTACTGAAAAATGAAAAAGAAAAAGCTATACAAGTACAAAGTACAATGTACAATACAGAATTTATGAATTTCGGTGAAATAAGTACAGCACATAGAAAAGTGGGAAAGTAGAAACGTTTTGTTCTTTATGCATCTTCACAGGATGGAAAAAGTTGGAAAAAATGAGGTAGGAATGGAAAACTGAAACTGGAACTGGATTTTTCCAGTACTAGTTCCAGTTTCAGTTTCAAGGGGAGCTGAGGAAAACTCAGAAGAAGAAGAAAAAGAGAAATGACGTAATTTAATGTAATGTATAAAAGGCAAGGAAATTCAGCTCGTGAGAAATATAAAGAATCCAAATTCTAGATTCTAGATTCTAGAATCTAGAATTTCGTATGCATCAGACAAAATAGACAATATAGACAATTTCCAATAAGATATTGCCAATTTTTTCTTTCAAGTCTTCCTTGTGCACTGTACACACCAATACCAACACCAAGACTGAATCTGGAACCTGATACTGCCAAGGATACTACTGCATTTTGTTTCTTCTTCACCGTGCAAAATTGTAAAAGGGACGAGAAAAGAAAAAAAGAGGGTAAAACAAAGATTCAGTAGATTTACATTCAAGCGCTCGCTCAACTCTATTGTATTGTGTTGTATTGTATTATACTCTATTGTGTTGCATAAAGAATGCGTTTGATTTCTTCCAGAGGAAATGGAAATGGAAATGTAGTTGTGTGGAACAAATTAGAGTTGAAACGGAGCGAAACAAAATATGTTTCAGGAGAAAAGGGACAAGGTACAAAAAAACAAGGTGAATAGAAGAGAGAATCAAAAAGGTACAAAAAAATCAGTGCCGAAAGAGGAACTGATTTGAAAAAGGGAAAGAAAGCATTCCAGTTCCACTCAGAGATTGAATTGAATTGGAGATTTCAAGTTGTAAAAGAGCAAGAAAAATTGACAAATAAAACAATTTTTAGTCGTCACTCTTCAATTTCAGGGTTTTAAGAAATTCCAAAGCCCATCGTTTTAAAATTGTCATGAATAAAAATCGCCATTTGACTAATTATCTTAATATTTACAACGTCACATCAAAATCATACAACAATTTAAACAGATGCAGCCAAACGCAGATGCAAATGAAACAATCTTTTTTACATTTTACTATCTTTTTCATCGTGGAATCAAAAAAGAAATTTGGATTAGAATTTCCGATCGTTGGATCAGATTTAAAATCCGTATTAAATCTCTCAGTGGAACACTAAAACTTTCTGTGACTTTACGTTGACATTTACATTGAAGTTCACCTCCTGATGCTCATTGAGATCCCTACTCTTAATTTTCCATATTTGTTCTACTTTCTCTGTCTTTAGTCTTTAGTTGTCAGGACATCCCACCCCATGACTACCGCTTTGAGCTTTGAGTTTTGAGTTTTGAAGATTTAAAAGATTTATTTAAAAGATGTGAAAAGTGAGCAGTGATTTCATTTACTTTCAGGTTTCAGGTACTTTTCCAGCAACTTGACATTCATTTAGTATTTTAGTATCCGGATTTAATCCGTATCCGCATTTGCAATGAATTTCAGGTGGAAAATTAAAAGACAGAAGAGCAGAGCAGAGCGGATTCATTCATCCGATTTATTCCGCCAACTCAATCCACTTGACTCCACTTCACTTTGCTGTACTCTGGTCTGGCCTGGTCTGGTCTGCTCCATTCGTAATTTGTAATTTGTAAATTGTAAATTTTAGAGGGATAGATTATATTTGCTTGTACGTGGAAATGATCTTGAGCTTTAACTAGAAATATTCTCAATGCTCAATGCTCAATGTTCAATTTTCATTGCTCATAGAAACGACATGTTCGTAATACACTTGACGTGATTTGTGCTAGATGCTCTTCATAATACGATATTCCGAGAGTCTAGAGTCTAGAATCCAGAGTCGAGTGTGGAGTGTCGAGTGTAAAATTGAGTCCGGACTCGGCAGTTTGTTGCTATTGGAGTATTTTTATTTAATTACTCTGAAGAGAATTTCATATCCTGTTTATGGCCAACATCATGTCTGAGTTCTGAGTGTGTACAATGTACAATGCTCATCGTCATGTCGTTCTCATTCTCATTCTCGTTCTCGTTGGTTCATCAGTTTGTTGGTTAGTTGTTTGACTGCTTGGTTTGGTTTGGTTTGGCTTGGTTTGACTGGGACCTGGATGCGGATGTTAGATATTGGATGTTGGATGTAGACGTGGATTTTCAAGTGGTTCATGTGTATGTCAATAGAATTTACTTTACTTTGTAAGTCTGGATGAGTGTGTTTGAATTGTAAGTAATAAGAGCGAACAGAAAGAGAGAGAGAGAGAGAGAGAGGGGAAGAGAAAAGTACATATTTGGAGTTTGGAGGAAACTCCGCTTCGTTGGATAAACTGGAAACTGGGAACAGGAATGAGAAGAAGAACGGGAATGTACTGTACTGTTTGCATAGAAGAGAGCAGAAAGAGAAGCCTGGAAAAAGAAGAGAGCAGAACTAGAGCTGGAGATAGATAGAATAGATGAGTATTGAGTTTTTAGTTCAAGTTGAGCTGGAACTGGAGTTGGAGTAACTTGGAATTGGAGTTTGAGAAAGAACATGAGTGAATAGGAAATTAAATGGAGCTCTATGGAGTTTTCAAGAGGAGTGCAAGTTGATTCGAATTCGGATTCGGATGCGAATTCTGAGTCTGATGCTATGTATAATGTATAATGTGTAATATACTGTGCAGGAATGAAGTTTACTAGAGCTGGAGTTGGAACTGAAACTGGTACTAATATGAACTACCTTTTGGCTAGAGACTGAGATGGAAAAAGTAAAAGTAAAAGAGAAAGTAAAAGAGAAAGTGTACAAGTTATATACACATATTACACTATATTATCTTACATTATATTATTATATCGAGCTATGTATTATAATATTATACTAGATTATATTATATTATATCATTCCGCACACCAACTAACTACATTCAATCGGAACATGATTCACTTTCACTCACTTCATCTTCCTCAACTTTATTTTTCTCTCTCCACCTCGATCCCTCCTTCTCTCTTTCAATGAATTTTACAACGACAACGAAAATGACATCCATGTTCAATGCTCAATGCTGAATGCTCAGTCTACTTTGAAAATTGTACAAATTAAATCCCAAATTATATGAAAGTTGACATAACCAACAACAAGAAACTAGACACAAACAGAAAACAGAAAATAGCAAAGAGTCAAAATTTGGGTTGAAAAATCAAAATTAAATTTGAAATTACAAGTGATGCTCATTTTATTTTTTCTTTGCTCTTTTCCCTGTACAATATACATTGCACATACGTGTGTAGTGTGTACTTGTGTACTTGTGCACTTGTGTTTCCGCACCCAGGGAGAAAATTGTAAATACTAATGCATTTGAGTTTTTCCTTGCCTGGAGAAGAGGAGCACAAGGCCTATGAATTTTACACTTTACACTGTACATTGTACATTGTACACACCTCAGGAAATAAACTACATTTCCCTCATTTTTATTTTCATCACCTTATAAAGCAAGTAAATGAAAAATAACGTTATGGCTCGCTGCACATGTATTTCATTTTATTTTATTTTCACTTTCAAAAACTATGAAACTGCCATGCCTAAAATTGCTTACTTTCATGTGTATTTGTATTTGTATGGAGAAATAAGTAGCAAATAAGAAGCTAGTTGCTCAAAATTTTGTAAATTCAATCCAACCCAATCCAATCCAATTCAACATCCAAATCCAAATACACTTGTATTTATTATTAGGCATTTGTAGTTTGTAGTACATGAGCGGAGAGAGTGGTTGTGTGTAGTGTGTAGTATTTAAAGCTCAGGGAATTTCGTATGATAAAGAGGTTCAAGTTGTCATGACGGTATTTTAACCAGGTACAAATTTCGAATCCGATTCCAAATCCAGAAGCAAAACCATAACTAGTACTACGTATGAGTTGAATTGAGTTGAGTCAGTAGGAAGAATTTTCAAAGTCTCCATATTTATATTTATATTCACTCACCAGCGGCTTTATATTCAATTTTGTGAATTGGGACTTGCACCAAATTGGAGTCGTAACAAGCTTTTGGATTTTGATGGACTTTCTCCTTTCTCCAACTTTCCCCTTCTCATCGCAGGTACAACCAAACCATAAGATACATACCGCATACTGTCAACAGTGAGCTAAATCCAATGTGCACCTTCCTCTTGCTACAAACTACAATTCATAAGCTTCAAGCTAAAGCATAGTATGTAGCGTGTGTCATGCACACACTGTGTAAAAATACATAAAATAGTTGTATTTCTCCCTTCCCTCCTTTGCCTGCCTGATTTAACCCCCCTCACCTTCCTCTTTTTTCAAAAAGGGATAAAGAGGGAAAGTAAAGTCTAAAAAATGAGGAGGACGAGGATTTCCTTTAATATTACTCATGCCAAAAGGAAACAAAGAGAAAGAGAAAGGAAGGAAAAAAACAGAAGAGGGACCACTCACAACAAAATGCTCGAGCTTGTAGATTCTACATTCTAGATTTGAGTTTCAGGTTTTTAAAAAAGAGAAAAGAAAACACTTGAGAAGATGTATACAGATTTGAAATTTTTGGAATGGATGGTGTACAAAAGGACAAAGTATATAGATTGTAGAGTATAGAGTATAGAGCATGGAGGGATGGGACAGCCTTCAGATTTTAGAAGGAAGACGCAAATAAAAATACGAACACGAATACACATATATAAATGTTGGTTGGGGATCCTGGATTTACAGAGTGAAAGCCACTCAAAACTACAAACATAAGCAAAAATAAGCAAACTCATCCTCTGTCCTCCATCTTTTCTCATGATTCCTCTTCCTCTTTTCATGTGTATGTTGAGACGGAAGGTATTGCGTTGGGTTAGAAAAGATGGGCAGAAAAGACAGAGCCAGAGAGAGAGAGAGAGAGAGAGAGAGAAAGTGGTGGCGTTTGAATACTGGATACTTGGCAAAGTTTACCTTTGGATTTTATGTTTAGAAAGATTTGTTCTCGTCCTTCGTCTTTTCTTTATCCTCGTTCAATTTTGAATCTAATACATGTTTTCGCATTTTTGGAAGCCCTCCCTCAAGTATTTATTTATGTTATATATTTTTCCTTACTCCTTCAAATTTCAGCCTCAAATTTAGATTCAGCGAATTCCACCACAATAAATGAAAAAAACGCAGGATTTTAAACTATGCACAAAAAAACAACAAAACACCCACGTGAGCCTCATGAGAATTAAAAATCTAAATCGTGGCAAAGCACGATTTTAAAACTCGCTAAATGAATTCTTCATCGCGAGCGGGTAGCGCGCAGGATTTACAATATACAGTCTGTCCAGTATTTAATGTATAGTCTTTTTCCCCATTTCAAATTGCCCCAATTACAATTTTACTAGAGTCCCACGTTGCCCCAGCCTCACACTGCCCTGTTTCTTAGTGATAATTGAAAACTTAACCTTTCTGTTCCATAAAAAGCTTTTCCTATATTGATTGATCATCAATTTTTCAGTGATCATTGAAAAATCAGACTTTTTGTCCTATAAAAAGCTTGTCCTATATTGATTGATCATTCATTTTTC
>JABASP010001503.1:0-28700 GCA_019776565.1 Sminthurinus signatus | reverse complement strand
TTTCTTTCTTTCTCGCTCTCTTTCTGATCTTCTTCGTTTTTGCTAGTCGGTGCAACTTCTAACAAGGAACAATTTGCTGCTTATTCTCTCTTCTTCAAACGGCCTTTTTTCTACTATGATCGGCTATTTAAACTGCAACTTGGAAGAATTGTCGGAGGGAGAAGAGTCGAAGATCCATTCAAAACTGTTGAAAAAAAATCCAAAAAATCCAAGTCTTGGTGCTGGTGCAAGCTGCAAGACATTCCCCCTTAATATGGTTTTTACAAAATATTTTCAGGGTAGTGTAAACTTTAACTGAAAGAAGACTTTGAGAAAAGTATAGAAAAACGATGGACGTTCCTCGTTCTTCGTTCTTAGTTCCTCGTTCCGCACTCCGCGTCAAAGGTTGAGAGAAGAGAGGATACAGAGACGCAAGTAGAAGACGCCAGATGATCAAGATGAAATGGCAGAGCAAATGTTTTTTATACCCTAGACCTTCATAATGCACTGATGCTAGAAATAAATGGGGGATCAAAAGCAAAAGCAAAAGCGAAAGCAAAAGTAAAAAGTGTATGGGGGAGAAGAATAGTGATGCTGATGCCGATGCTGATGCAAACTCATGCGGAAGGCAATCCTGTAATATGCATTCCATTTTGATCTGAAGTCTACAATGTACATTTTACATTGTACACTGTACACTTTCTGTAAATATTATCACGCGGTTCCGACGTTTTTCTATGGAAAAGATTCTACCTGCCTTTTTCTTTTCAATGTTCAGTGTACAATGCACAATGCACAATTTACAAATATATGGTGTATTTTGTGTTATTATTGTACCACGATTTTATCCATGATTATCATCATTTGGTTGATATTTGATGTAATTTTACGTGTAAAGTAAGCCATTGAAATTGCTTGTGGAACTAATAAGAGGAATAATGAGAATAATAATAGGAATAAGAATAAATTGTGGTATTGTACTTTGTATTTTACATTCTATTTGATCAGACCTTGAATTTTCAAATTTTCAAGACGCATGATTTTCAAAGATACGCCATATCTATTTAGATACTAAACTATAGACACTAGATATTTGTACATGTCACAGTAAAGCAAAAGGAGAGAAAGAAGAAAAGGAGGGAGGAAGGAAATAGGCTATTTATGGGTATTTATTCTCCTGGAATAAAATGAAATGCAAAATGAATTGGAAAATATTGTTGGAGCAATAATTTTCCACGCTATTTCCACCCCGAGTTATGATATCTGATCTGAAGGATAGACTCTAGACTCTGGACTGTTATACGCTGTATGTGCAATATACAATATACATTGTGCAGAACCTAATGCGATTGAGCTATAACCGTTTATACACATGAGCCTTTAGTTTATCCAGGGGTTTACTTTTCAATCTCCAAAACATATGCATCCAAAACTACACACTACGTATACAGGGCACACTTTGTCTACCGCCAACTCAAGAAAAAGTACAGAGTACAGAGTAAATTTTCCTCCTCTTAAACTTGAGTTTGAGTGGAAAATACATAGACTAGAGTCATTTACATACTACAAATACATACACTTATACATAGCTTGCATCTATACTTTTACTAAATGCGTTACGCATCTATTCATAATGGCCATGCAGAATGTACATGTATCTCCCAAGAGGAAATATGTAAGAAAATAAGAAAAAGTCCAATACGTTGTCCAAAATTTGTGTATTTTCCACTGTAGTTCATCCTCTTCAGCAGGAAAATAAGATGGTATATTTCTGTGGCCTCTGCAGTTAAAAGTAACTCGCAGACTACTTTTTCTTTGGAACAAGTACTCGCCGTGTAACATGTGAAGAGCCATGAGATCCACTCACTTTTCTCTGCTCCCTGTTCACTGTTCACCGTTCACCGATCTCACTGCTCACAGCTTTGTGGTTCATAACGTAAAGTAACGTCCGAAGTTCTTTTAAAAGAGCAAGAGCCAGAGTGTAGAGCAATTCATCAAAAAATTCCCGAGAAGTCATAAATCGATACAGTTGAAGGCTGTAAAATTTATTATTGAAATCTTCTCCCTTTCTCTTTCTCTTCTACACACATTTTTCGGCCGTAGCTAGAGTTTCGAAGGAAAAATGATGAAAAAACTTGGCCCATTTTTCTTGCACAGTGATACAGATCACATCTTGACAGTAAATACATGAAAGATGAAGAGACCTTTGAAATTTGACCAAAGGCCAGGGTGAAAGTGTGTAAAGTACAAAGTACAGAGAAAGGAGACTGGAGCTTGGAGTTTGGAGGTTAGAGTGTGGCAAAAAAAGATAGTACAAGTTTTTGATGTCAAGATAAGTAAAACATTAATTTCAAGATTTACCACATTTTTGAAGGCCAGCCACTGGAATGAACTAAATTTGTACTTTCCCTCTTGTCTATTTCTTTGACCAGCTTGATGGTTCAGTAAATAGCCAATAGCCACATTGTTATTTTAAATATTCTTTGACTAAAAAGCGGTTTTATATGGAACATTAAACTTTGAATATGATAAAAAACAAGAGCTTGTATTTATTTTAAGTCGACCTTCTTTTGTTTCCTTTTTAAGACAAGTTTTGATATAATGTGTGCATAAATATCTTTAAAGTAAAGTTATATCCAAAATCCAAAGTTCATTGAGTAGACTGACCAAAAGTTTTGTTACCGTTGAGGTTTTTGACTTCCTCTTTATTATGCTAATTTATTGCATTTTATTTTGAGACAATTACAAGTATTTTTTGAGGAGCACGTTTGGGTTTTTTATCAAGCTCCATTACTAGTCAATACATTTATATTTGTAAAAATGACCATAATTGTACTGTACCTAAATGTATGTGTACAATAAACAACGCCAAAAATGTAGTTTATTTTTATCATCCCTTTTGGCCTCATCGGCAATGGATAATTGAAGTGTAATAAAATTACAATCTACATACAATTTAAGTATTTTAACAAGTTTGAACTTTGACAATAAAGTAAAGAGCATCCTACCGCATCACAGACATCATGCATTATACCCTCAAGTATTGTAACATAAGTAACCCATATGGGTATATACTAAGAATGCCGATACGATTATTTTGAGCTCCTACACAAAGCTTCTTATAGAAATCTACTGACAATTGAGTTTAACCATTTTCCTTTCGTGTTTTCTTCTCAACACAAGTTGAGTGGACAAACTGATTTAGATACGTAAGATGTGACTCGCCATCTTCGTTTTATAGCATCCAATAAGGAAAATCTGTGGCCATAAATAACAAATAAATTTGAGGCCATGGTTTTTTCGTAAAAAATAAGCAGATGTAAAATTGAGTTAACAAAAATTGGCCTTATTTGGATATGAACATTTCTCTTTGTTATAGATTATAGATCAACAAAGATCTTTTTCTTTCTGCCTTATTTGACAATCTTCGTATGTGTTTCCAACCTACCATTTCCTAATTTTTGTTTTTGAAAGCAGGAACTAGTGTCCATTTTAATTACCCTCAATTTTATCTCCGTTGCCCTATACGTTCTAATGTATATAGTGTCGTACACTCAATTGACTATTTTTCTTACGTTCAGAACCATGGTCTTGTCCAAAGGGCAATATTGAAATTGATGCCTCATTTCCCCTACAAAAATAAAATGCTACAGCTGACGACAGAATTGCTTTTGGAAACAGATACTCTCAAAAGTTGTCACTCTACAACATGTAATTTGACGTAATAAAAACTGTTTTGGTTGAAGCAAATAGATATAGATATAAACTTGCGTTTTCCATGTATAGTTGTCAATTGTCACTCATTACACAGATATCTAGATACGAATATAGATGTTCAATCCACTCGTCCTGTGTCATATCTGTACGTGTTCAATTTTCTTGCCAACAAGTCAGGATTTGAAAGCTGTAGAATACTGTTTTCCCGTTCCTCGTACATGTAGTATCTATGCTCACTTTCATCCTCTTTTGTAGATTGTAGGCTGCAGACTTGTGACCCCAGACCGAGTCCAGTTGAACAATCTTAATAGATTGGAGTCTTCAACAGACTTACTTTTGTAAACGTCTGTTGGCCCTGTTTGTTGTTTGTTGGATGCGATGAAAGGTACAAGGTACTAGCAATAAAAGCCAGATCTTCTCTCACTGTTTTATGATCCATCGACACATGCATGCATGTAGGTAGAAGGTAGAACCAATGGAATGGTCATAAACATGCACCCAGTATAGCTTGTAAACTGTAAAGGGTTGTATCATATTTTATGTTTTATATTTCAGTGTAAGGTGCAGTAAAGCTGTTTTTCTATTATCTTAATTCCATCGAGAATCCAGAATCCAGATGAGCTTAGCTCAGCTTAGCCCTGCTCAACTCATCATAAATGAGTAAAGTTTTTTCCTCACAATAACAACGGTATGATATGATGTATGAGTGATTCCTGTTGCATAATTCTTATTTCATAGCATGTTTAATGTTCATCTTGTTGTGTAGATCTTTTTCAGTATTTCTGTATTTCAGTCTTTATGACTTTATGTAGATGTAGATATTTGTCTGGGTTTTTTGTTTTATTTTAACCCATCGTCTTTCAAATGTATGTGCAATGTACAGTGTATACTGTATACTGTACAGCATCAGAATCGGGTACTTTTCGGCTCACTAGTAAATTTAAACTCAATAGAAAGGTTGGAGATGGGAATGAGTAAGTTGTTTCCAATTTTCAATGAAAACGTATAAGCAATTCAGGTACAGATATGACCATTAAGAAATTGTAGTCGGCACAACCGCAAACTCAAGTCTTTTGTCTGTAGTCTCAAGACAAAAATGTATGGCTCTGAGTGCTTCTTACGTTTACTTCCAGCAGTGCACATTGTACATGTATTAAAAATTCAAATCCAAATCAAAACCTAAACGAAGGGCAGTCAGCAAACAACTCTCAACTAATTGGTTAATAAAACTTGTTGGTAGACAGTTTTTTTGTTTGATTCTTTCGGATGCTACTTTCTTCTGCATATTTGTGAGTGTATACACTTATATATTTTAATTTCTCTGTTGTTGTCTCCCATTTTACAACTCGGTGGAAAGAAATAACTCAAAGATGCTCATTCTTAGACGCAGTTGTGCAGTTGTGCACTGATTTAAACTGTCAACTCAAAACTCGAGCCTCAAAAATTCTAAATAAAGTAGCAAAATACATTTAAACTTAATTCTAGCGGGAATAAAGAAATGTTTGTTCAATTTGTTTATCCATGTAAGAAATAATTTTCTGTTAAGTTTGCCTACATTTTAGGTCCCTTTATCTTTTTCAGTACACATTATTTTGCATTTAGTACATGTATTCTGAACTCTGTAGACTGGCTACTCTGAAATGGAAATAGAAATTATCGAGGGTAAACACTGTACTAAATGAGAGGGTGAAAGATGAAGCAGCTGCATCTCGGACATGAATTTTCTCTAAAGTTGAATGGTTTAGCTGTCAGCCGTAAATAACACATAGTTAAATACACAAATACACACACAGTCAGGTCTGCCACAATCCTCTTTCTCTTTGAAAATGAGCTACATTACATAATGGAGATGAAGAGGTTTTTTCTCATTAACGTCTTCTACACAGTCAATAAGTGCAGTCATGTGGTCAATGGTCAATATGCTATATTATTGTTAGGGGAAAACTTTAATACCCACAGCCCGCAGAGAAACGTTTACAATTTTGACTTTTGACTTTTGAGTTGGAACTGATATCATAAACATGGATATTTACATACTCATTCCAAGTTGTAGCCCAAAAGAAAACTTTTGGAATCTATTTATTATTTACAATAGCTTTTCAGAAAGTAAGCTTACAATTAAACTTACAAATTACAAATTCAGTGGCTCATGAGGTATCTTTCGTCATATTTTCTTTGTTGCATCTTGTCTTGGATCTTGAACCTTGAATCAAAAATCAAAAACGTCTCGTGTCCTTTTACTCTAGCATATCATTCAAATGTGAAATAGCTTTTCAAGCCTCAAAGGGCTTTTAAACAAGCAGTAGAAAAAATATGTAAAAAGATGGCCACTGACTGTGACTCTCTCTTTGTCGGTGAGTTTCACCGACAAAATTGAAATCGAAAAATCTCCGAATTGAAAATGAACCCTAGGAGAAAAAGTTATGCCTCGCTATTTTTACTCAGTTCGACGTATTTGTACAACTATTTGACAGTGTTCACCAAGTGTAAACAAACGCAGAGTTTAAACAGTTGGAAATGAATCTGGAGGTATTTTTTTGCTTTTGGAGCTTTGATCTTCATAACTCATAGCATGTATTTTGTTTCTCGTCCATTCATAAGGTAAATGCATCTTTCATATTAATATTTTAAAAGTATCTTCAAATCACAGTCCGTGAAATAGAGTCAAAAGTTTAGATTTAAACAGGTCTCACAATCAAAAGCAAAATCAGTACACTAGATTTCAAAACTATTATTGTTATTACTATTATTTTACGTTAAACATTGACAATATATTCATCTTTTAAACATGAGAGCCGTCTCAGTTTTCATTCAACTTCCAAATTATTTATTGTAATAAGTAAACACATGAGATCATATTTAAAAAGTATAAAACAAATTCATGTGTAATGTGTATAATTAATGAAAATGATATTTTTATTATTTTTTCCATTATTTTTTTTTGCTACGACAGAGAATATTAGACGTTACGACGTCAACACTATAAAATACGAAGAAATTTCAAGGGAAAAGTAAAATGAAACAAAAAGACTACAGAGGTTCAAAAGCATAGAAGAAATATTAGAATAATGTGAAGATAAGAATACGCATATGAATAAGAATAACAAGTTTGCTCAGGAGGTTCCTCATTTCTCATTTTCATATGGCTGAATCGGGTAAGATGAATCAAGAAGAGTTGAATTTGAACAAATATCCACAGTCTACAGTCTAGAGTTAGCCGTAGCCTAAGAACTTAGAACTACATAAAGAGACAGAGATACAGATAAAGAGGGAGAAGGAGTCAAAATGCCAGTACAGAATAAATTATGAAGCACTGTGTGTACTTAACGTATTTTATGGGAATGCTAGCCGCCGCCACAATGTTCTTCAATGACTTATGACGACCGGCTTTTGAAAATCTTCCTCTTTCCACCACCACAGCCGCTCAACTGGACGAGCATAAAATGAGTTGAATCTATCCAGTATCAAGTTTACGATATCTAGAATCTAGAATCTAGAACCTAGAACTACGTCATTATCATATGATTAACTGTGCATTGTACAAATAATACAAATGTTGATTAACTTTCCCCCCTGCGATATCATACCGAAAAAAGAACACTTTTATTGCAATTCACTCTTTTCTCTGGCAAAATTGTATTTTTCTAAATTTTCTACATGGTTATTGCAAACATATCGAACATTATATTGTATTCATGACACTGTCAACTTTAAGTTGATATAACTCAACGCTAAAAGACTTTATCTATTTTTTGTTATTTGTAACTTGTATTGGTTGTTTGACCTAAAAATATCTGTATATTGTACATTGTTTGCTGGATAAAAAACTGTACTTTTACTTACTTTATGTCAAGTAGTAACTGAAAAGCTTTTGACATACATTTACATCACTAGTGACTATAGTGACTAGTGACTACCTTGAGATTTGACATGTAAATGTAAAAGTTTAAATATGCAAATATGATTGGTTCCTCATTAAAATGTACCTCAGATACTAAACACTGAATCGGGGACACATGAGCCGAAAAGTAAGTAAGAGGAGAAGGAAAGAAATGCTCATGTGACATGAGTATTCCGATAGATGTACTGATAGGGAAATTGAAACTGTATAAAGATGTAAAGATGTAATATGAAGAGTGAAGAGCGGAATATTTAGAAATAGGACTACAATAAAACAGAGACATTAGAATACCAGAGAAAGGGGGAGCGAGAGACATTTGATAAGCATCGAAAAGCTGTCAAATGTCACTGGCACAAATTCACCGTCCTCATCCAACGATAAAGAAATATAATATAAATAGTTCAATGTCAACTTGATTGATTCGTCATTCTCTTCAAAATTGTCTCAGTCTCACGTACACAGGACATATTACACATTACACATGCTACTTTAACAGTCAACTTATTATTATATTACATGTTATGTAACGTCCAATATAACTTGAAGATGCAGCCTTAAACAGTTAAAAAGTTCTACACATGACACATGTACAACTTTGTCAAAACTAAAAGAATATGAATTTGTTAAGAGCTCAGAACCATGTTTCTAATATTAGGGAGAGTTTTGACTTTTTGCTTTTGAATTTGATCTCAAGGTATGATAAATAGATACAATACACGATACACACAGTTGAAAAATACAAAATGCATATTATAATTTTTTTTTACATGTTAAAAGTTGATATCTACACGCACAGATAATATTTAGAGTAACTGCTTCTTTTTTGGTTTGTTTTGTCCTAGTTTTCCCTGTGATAAATTAAATGCAATACTTTTATAGTCCATTTGAATAGGTTTGTAAAGAAGAAAATACAAGGAGCATTGTAGTTTCCACCGCAAAAAAAAATTCAAAAACCTGACAATTTACAAATGATGATTCGACTCTTTAAAATGACAACCAACCAAGTTCTCCTGTATCATAATATGTAATCTTAATATGTAATATGTAGTAGTAATGAAGAATGAAACTGGCCTCTGGTCATCTTTGTCGTATTTGTTATTTGTCACGTCACAGGGTGAAGAAGACACAGAGGAAAAAAGGAACATGCAGTGTCCATACTAATGAGTCGGTAAATATCCTGTGCGTACATGAGCATGAGCAAATACAAAACATGAGCGTCATGTGCATTTTTATCTACATTTATACGTAAGCAACTACCAACTACCAATACAAATTGTACACTTTTCTCATCCGTTTTTTACACCACAGGTTTAATTCTGGGAAATAATTCGAATAATTTATTTAATATTCATCTGATTATTTACATATTAAGTTTTTGGTCAACAAATATGTGAATATGACAAATAAAGAGCCACACAACTTACAACGCACTCACACAGACACGCAAGCAGAGCTAACGCCAGAGAACAGAGAGTAAAGAGTCAGAAATCGAACAAAAGGGAAATGACTTGACGTGACATTGATTTACGATTTACGACTTGAGTAACAGAACTAGTAAATTCACCCCGTCAATTTTGTCTGAATCTCTTTCTGTGTTTCTTTCTCTCTTTCTGAGTCGTTGCCAGTACTTGACTTTATTTTGTCAATTTGTAAAGAGGCATGACACTCAAGTTTTGTTGTTCCATTGTAATAATTGTCATTGTATTTTATAATTCCTTCCCGTATGAACATTTACTATTTACACTTGATGAATATTAAACAATCTACCGACTACTAACATTCATTTCATACCACATGCATGTCCAAATCCACATCTCTCTCTAGGTTGCACACTGTAAGTACACTGCCAATGCGACACATTATTAATATCCTATCTGTTGCTCAATTTTTATTCAGGTAAATTAATTAATTTAGTCCGTGGCTTTGTAATTTTAATAAGTTTTGTACGAACAAAATTAGTATACTATAAAACCTGAAGCATCAAGTAAAAAAGAAACCTGGCATTTCCGTTTTCTCCAAACTCATTTTGATGAACTTCAAAATTTCCATCTTTTTCTCCCAACTTGTTTTTCTAATTATAAAAATACACACACTAAAAACTGCGACGTAAGACAAACCTGAAATCACGTTATTTTTTACGTGATTTCAGGTTATGGAACACGTATCCATGAGCCTACGAGATATCACGTAAAATTTACGTGGCAAAGTTTAAAATAACCTGAAAAAACGTAAAATTTACGTTGAAACACGTAAAAATAACGTGATTTTTTAACCTTTTAGCAAAAACGTAAAACCTACCTTTCAGTTTTTAGTGTGCACACTCTGAATTCTCAAGTCTAGACTCAAGACTTTGAATTCATATCTGAATTTCAAAAAAGAAACTGCTTGAAGGGTTCTTACACAATTCAGCATACGCGTTTTTTCTTTCCCAAATTTACGCAATACTCAATACTCAATAAAAAAATATATTTCAATTTTCTAGCTACAGATACTAAATTTCATAATGTATGATTCATACAGTATGAATACCTTTTTCCATTGCCATTACATTCCTTGGAAATCAAACAGTGCCAAAGGCTCACCACAGAATTTGCACTTCTCGTCTCCCTCGGTCAGTGAAAAGTCAAACTAAAAGATCCCATAGACTTGATGAACAAGAATATTTATATGGAATAGCAAGAAAGTGTAAGGAAAAAGGAATAATGAAAAACAGCAACCCTTTTGCCTCAATTGAATTGGATTCAAGTACTGGAATTTGGAGAATTGACAAACTTGATTTGTTACACAAATGTGTGTACTGTGTGGTTCATTTATGTGGTAGAATGGAAGTATGTACAAAGTTTGACGCATCCCATCATGAATCGTGAAACAACAATAAGACCAGACTTATTCTACAACATGTCAAGTAACCAGTAACACGTCATGTGTAGGCAATATAACAAAATGAACTACTACAAGAAGCTAGAAGCTTACTTGGATTCTGACAGTATACAATAATATATACGCGTATATCTGTTGTATGAATCACACAATACAATCAACAGTCAAAGTTGAGGGTATATGTCAGTGACTCAGTCATTGATTAGACTCAGTCTCATTCTTCGCTCTAGTTGTCTCTTGTCTCTTGTTGATGTTTGATATTTGATGTTTGGGGAAAGGATTTACTTGGTTTTGTATAGCTACTCCATTGAAACCATAAAAGTGATGGTGAGTTAGAAGATAGAAGATGGAAGACGGACTGACGGCTGACCAAATCAAATGACAGGAGCCAATGTTGAACATGTAATGAACTCTCCTTGATTTTATGAACGAGAACAGAACAGAACAAGCCACTACACTGTGTATCATGTACAACCTATTGTAAATTGTACATGGTTTAAATCCCAAAGTACAGCCATCCACTTCTGTTTGTGCCTCTTATTATGGTCACTAAAGAGATTGACACTGGCGCTGGCACTGGCAGTGGTAGTGGTAGTGACACTGGTATTGGTATTGATGTCCGTATCTTGAAATGGTACGACCAACGACCAAGTGTATCAACCTGCTGATATCTACTCAATCCCTCAAACTAGTATACTGTCATTAGAAATGTACAATGTGTATCATACACAAGTAAATAAATACATAATGGTCAAATAAAATGTCTGAAGTTTGTGGTCTCACCCTCCTTCCTCACTTTTCACGTGTACGAAGCACCAAACATTGAATACCGATGCATATGCACGCATAATATCCACAATGTGCGTGAATGTACTAAAAAATACAAAATAAAGGTTACGCACCTATTTTATAAAGATCCTCATTCTATGTATAAAACCCTTATAAAAGAAAGAAGCCTTATATTAAAATAAGCCAAAATCCGGATTACATACATTTTTACATGTGAAAGAACAATCCTGTACCAGTGCCTCAAATTTGATTACTGTGGAGAAAATTCCTTTCTAAAAATAGTAAAGTCATAGTGAGATTGATAAAGGTTATAATGTGAAGTTGAAAGCATAAATATGAAAAACAACCAATTAGATTTTCTGAAAGTATACAAGTATTGGAAGCTTGAAAATCTGGTTGTGATTTAAATTTTGTTCTTGTAATTTGAATGAAAGGCTTTTGTAATTTTTAACATACCATGTACCATGGTATCAATTTTTAGCAATAGTAAAAAGGATACTTTATGTTCAACATTTAACGTTCACACTAGCTTTAAAAAGGGATAAACTGAAATCTTTTTGAAAACTTTGGGGAAAGCTCCGTGTGATAACAAACCACAAGCTCTAACACCCATTCATTTACCGTATGTTGTACACTTTACACTGTACACATGTCTGGTCTACGCACATGTAAAACTAAAACTAGTAAAGAAATCTTAGCTTTTTAATATCTCATAAACTTGTGGAGCACATAAAACAAGCCAGACACGGAAATGCATGTTGTATTAACTCCAAATGTCAAATAGTTTTTGCAAATGTATATATTTTGTACTCTTACCCTGTTGGGATCCCGCACAGGACAGTATAAAGTACACAGTATAGTTTTGAGAAATATTTAACATTTATTATGAGCAATAAAACCAGTGTAAGAGGTAACATATGGCACATGCAGCTATTAACCAAACATTATTATTGACCTCCCCAATCCCCAACTTTTATGCAAAAACATTATGACAGCTAAAAAATCCCAACGGTGACAACTAATTTTTGCACCATATTTTCACCATGGTGTTTTCTATATCTATATTCAGTACACTCATGTATAGTTTTAGTAAGTTCTTGCAGAATGCATGTACACATTGATATATATGTATAGCACAGTCTTTTGTATTGCATATAGATGTTGCACTTTAACAGAAATCTGTACGATTCATATAGTCGTGAAATGTTTTAGGTTCTCGTTTTCTACATCCAATATCCAACCCCATTTTAATTTTCTCTCCTCTTCCCTCGTCCCTAGAACACTTTGACTTGATAATAGTAAAAGTAATGAAATGTTCTTCATTTCGTTTTTAACTCTAATACGATTAGATGTATAGGAGACGAACGTAAAAAGTACCCTGTATTACATGGGAGATACAAGGAGTTTTGTGATTTACAAAGATAAAGGTGTGATTGCAGCCGCCAGCAGAGAGAGTCAAAGTCAGAGTCAGAACCAGAGTCAAGTTTATTTTGATGGCTTTTCTTTTGACATTACCAGACCAGACCAGCACAATCGGACTAAAGTGGGAGCAAATTCAGCTACAGCTGTAGCTTTGCTCCTTCAACTTTCTATAGTTCTATTCGGGTGTTTTAATGGTGTCATAATAGTACAATATAATACCAGCCTCGGAAAGAAAGAAAGAAAGACAGACAGACAGACAGAGAGTGTTTGAATGAGTGAGAGACTGAATGAATGAATGAGTGAATGTCTGTTCAGAGTCAACAGACAGAGTATACTGGAGATTGCAGATACTGATATTTGCTATCTGGACCAGAATGGAGGACAATAAACGGGGAAAGATCACTTTAACATTTAACCATTCTTTTACAGCCAGGGTTACAGTTACAGTTACACTTCACATTTGCAGTTCCACATTTAAAATGGCAATTCACCATCCATTTCAAATTTGAGTCCCTCCATTCTCACCATAGGTACTTGGCTCTGAATTAAATACGAGGGAAGAAAATGGAATGAAAATTTTCAGTGTCTCTCTCTCTCTTTCATTTTCTCTCTTTTTACTTTATTTTTAATAGCTTCACTTTTGTGTGTCCCCATATTTATCTCTTTCTGTCTCCTGTTCCTCTTGTCTCTCATCAGAATAGAGTGCAAAACCCCAAGTCTTGCTCAATAATAAAAAGGCAAAAAAAAAAGTTCCTGCTGAGTTGAGTTGAAATGAGTTGAGTCCGAGAATAGAATTTTATCCACTACTTTTTTTTCTCTAGACAAACGTCCAAAATTTCCAAAAACTGTCATACATATTTGCTTTCCTATAGAAACTAGCTATCTGTGCTATCTGTACACTTTACAGGTAGTAAAATGATCTAAGCTTACCTCAAAAAACCTATAACGCACACACATGAATATATCCATGTATCTACATGAAGAAAAATCTTCTATAAATTCGTATACGCATCTATAGTTTCTAGAATGTCCACAATTTGCCATGTTTTCTACATGTGAATACTATTTATACCTCATGTTCAAATTTCCTTTAAAAGCTCTACAGGTTTATTCTCCAATTTTAACTGAGAGCAGTTTGCAGTCTTTCAAAGTTGAGAGTTAGGAATCATTCAAAAATTCTCAGACTAAAAGAGAGCATAGAATGAGGGATCTTTCAGGAGAAGGATGCAAAAACGCCGCTAGAGGGCAACTCCTGTCTTGCAAGCAACACAACCACAACACACAAAGTCTTTACTTTCTCTCTTTCAGTTTAGACAGTAGGCATTCCTTTTCCTTCCTATGTGTTCCAACTTCAACTTCAAAGTGTGGTGGCTAGAAGAAGTCACGAACTATCTAAAGTCTAAAGTCTTACGTCAGTCAAAACTTGAAAGTAGTTTCACATGCTAACATACATGTTTAATGTTTAGGGCCACGAATCTTTAAAAAAAGGTGATGTATACCAAAAAACAATCAATTTATAATCAATCATCATCCGAATCCTCATTTGGAGCCCAGCTCACAATCAGTAGTACACTGAAACTGTGTGTTGTAAATAGAGGATGTACAATGTACATTATCCACATGTATGATAAAGGTATCATGAAAGACAGCTTAGTAGTTGAGATGCATTCCACTTAGTTTAAAAATCTATACTGGTGTTCCTCTGTTTTAAACCCAGTCAGAAAAAGTCAAACTTTTCGACCTCAGTTTCCCTTTGGTTTCCTTCCAGTTCCAGTTCCAGCTCCAGTTGGCCTTTCTTGGTTGATTTTGATTTTGCTTTTTTGTTATGGTTTTCATTTCAAAGTTGTACAATATACGACAAAAGTTTCTACAGCTCATTCACTGGCTCTCCCAACCTTAAACACACATATGCAAACACAATATTCCTGTAATGTGTCAGGATCTTTACTAATCGTCTTGCGTTCTTTGTACAAGTATACAGAACGCAGAATACACTTTGAGCTAAAATACATTAGTATTATTAGTGTAGTGTTCATACTTATAGGTATACATAAAATGAGTTACACAAGGCCAAGTATAAAAAAGATTGTATATCTATGTACATTGAGGTATAAAATATAAGCCGTATATTTTTTCCTAGGTTTTTTGGATTCGAGTAGAGTTAGAGTTAGAATAAAGTACAGCACAGTAAAGTAGAGAGAGAAAAGAGGAAGAAAAGGTTTAATCTCAAAGATCCAGATCAAGCATCAATTCCAACTCAACATTCTATATTCTACATCCCTTTTATTTACACTTGCCTCACTTAAGACGAATTTTTCCCCTTTCAGGAAGAGTGAGTGAGTTTGGAAGAGAAGAGGAGAGGGGAAAAAATGGAGAAGGAGTCACAGGCCGAGCAATCAAAGTCAACCTAAGACAGCCAAGTTTCTCCGGAATCAAATGAACCTTCCTTCATCTCCTCACACACTAGACGCTAGACACTAGACACACACGGCGTAATGAGAAATGGAACTCTTTATCTTAAGGAGAATGAATTTAAGGCGCTGTGAGGCAAGAGCTCAAAACCGTTCACCGTTCAACGTTCAACTGCTCAGTGTTCAGCACTCGTGGTTCATGGTTCACAAGAGGCATCTGTATATTTGATATAGCTGAGGTTATATACAAAAACAGAGTTGATTTTTTCGAGGATAGAGAAAAGAGTAAACTGATATACAAATCAATCGATTTGATTCTAAAGCAAATAATTGTACATAAACATATCAAACACGACTGCCAACTTGCAAAACGCTCCTATTTTCTTCCCAGTATTATTATATTTATACTACAAGATTCTGATTCTTTATTCCATAATGTTGTAGCACAAAATATATTTTGTAGTCAGGATACTTATAATTTAATTTCATGTGTGAAATAGTATTGGTAATATGACTGTTATATGAACTTTCATATAAGGTGAAATAAATTTTACATGTGGGAGTGCTTCTTATAAAAAATCCTTAGTATTTTAGATTCCAGATCATAGAACTTCAACACTTAATTTTTTACGGTACTTTATTTTTTTTAAATATTAAGACGGGTGAAGAAGAATTGTCAACTGTCAAAACTGTCAACTCGCGACACTCGACTGTCGACTATCACGTTAAAATGTACATATGGCATGCAAAATTGTCCATATTCCTGAAAATTGTGCTAAATGATGTAGATGATATGAAAAGTAGAGTCAATACGTTATGGTACTTTTATGTTTCTGGAAGAAAAGGGAAGGAAGGGGAGAAGTCAAATTTCAAGTATCCAGTCATAGGCTTTCATATACGAATAAATGTTGTCATAAGTTATATAATATAGGGATAGGGATCAAGAAGGTGCACAAAAAAAAGTATAAAAACTGTAGAAATTGTTAAACATATGCATAGAAACTCTCTACATACAATATAAAGGAAATATATCTAATGTATTTCTATGTAGACAGTAGACAGACATGAGACAGATTGACATTATAACACTTGATATTATTTTATATATGGGTATAACCAACAGTTTTATATGCAGTAAATGACAATTCCTCTCAGCCTACAATACTATTACGGATATTATACAAACGAAGGAGGATGGAGGATGGAGGAAGAAGTATAACTGCAGGGGAACCCCAAACTTTGGTGAAGAAGGAAGGGGAGATTTCTCTTAAAACCAGAGACAGGGACAGAGCCAGAGCCAGGAAAAGATAAGACTCAGCCTGAGCCCAAGAAAAAGAGCAACGCAAAGAACAAGAAGAAAGAATGAAAGGAAGAAAGAAAGAAAGTGAGAATGACAAGACGAGAGAGGGAGAGAGTGAGAGGAAAAATGAGGACTCATTGAAAAACAAGGGAAATTTTTATCAAATTTTAATTTTTCAAGTGTCAGGGTGCACAAACGGGGTTTCATGATTTATTCACGGCTCGCTTTTGATTTACGCCCTACACCCTTCACGCGTTCTCACACGTACAACGTACATAGTGTAACACTTCCCCATTAGACAACCAACCACGTTGATACGAGGACGAAGACGACGACGAGGAATAAAACCCTAGTTGAAATGGCCAAGGATGGAGATGGAAATGGAAAGGAAATCAAAGCTAGAGTTCCAAAAGAAGAAGAAGAACAAGTAGAAGTACAGCAAACCAAAACGAAACGAAACCAAAAAATTCAACTTTTATCGTCCCAAAACCAAAAGGCTCTGAAAGAATGAAACCACAAACATAACTCCAAACTGCATTCTTCTCTCCCATTGTACTTCCACTAAACTTTGTTCAGAGTTCCTTTAACTTGCTTATGTACAAGTCTGAGGTCTGCAGTCTGAATTCTGGATTCTGAATTCTGGATTCTAGACTCCAGAATCTAGCATCTAGAATCCTGGAGAAAGAAAAAAGAGACGGGAAGAAAAATGACAGAGCAGAAAACATATGCAACTATTCTCGACACTCTACACTCTACGCGCTACGCCATTCCTCATGAACAATATAAATGTATTCAGTATTCTACAGAGTGTACACTGTGCGTAGGTACGCAAAGTGTGTTAGATCCACTTGATTCGTTGGTGGTTGATGGTTGTTGGTGTTAGTTGAAATGGTCCTTTTGGTCCTATCTTACATTTACATCAATGACACAAGGACTACGCCAGCAGCTCCGATTTAACTATTAACTACAACACAAACACAGACAACGAAAAGAGAGGAAGAATAAAATTAGACGGAGTGAGTAAGCGAATGAGTGTTTCAGAGAGTAAGTTTTTTCTAAATCTATTAAATTACACCATGAAGCCATGATGTCATTACAACTACAATGAAATTCATGGCTAGCTCTCTGTAGCTTTCTGCAGAGTGTAGGTACTTTTGCCGATCTAAAAAGATGAATTAGACAAACTATTCTTCTTCCTGTAAATTGCTTCTTCCCTTTTATAGAAAAATACATACGACTAAGAAACTAAGGGGAGTACATTTATTTTTTCTCTGGTGGTTCACACTCGGGCTTTTCTGTTACCTAGCTCGGACTTGAAACTACCAAAAAAAGATGTAATGTGTTGGACATTGGACATTGTCCCCCTGCATGTCTTTTCTATTTTCCTCTTACTTGAATCTCTAGACACATATAATATTGGTGGATGCTTGACGCATCCTTAACCCTTTCCATCGGGGCCGGTGCATCAAAAATCTCCAGGCAACACACCACAGTGACAGATATTTAAAGATTTTTCAGAGACAAGAATAGGTGAGGTTAAAATGAATTGTTCAGTAGAACAAGGACAAGGACTACAACAACAACAACAATGAGGATGACAATTGACAGTTGACAATTGACAATCGACAATGAATCTGTGACAAAGACAACTGTTACAACTATAGCTACAACCAACAGCACAATCCTGTATATTTTTTCATGGAGAACAATTTCTATTTTAAACCCTTGTTTTGTCAGTGCATTGTTTAAACAGAAAATCTATTTGGCTAAAGGTTGAAAATACCAAAAACTGAAAAGAATAAAAATAAACCAAAGTTCAAAGTTGAGTTTGAAATATTGTCAAGTTTACTCAGCAAATTTATCTCCATCTGTGTTTTGATGTGAGAATATGTGAGTTGAAAATATGTTATTGTATTACTAGAGCTTTAATTTAAACTTTACTAGTTTTAGTCTGTGTTCAGAATCGTGGAATGGAATAAAAAATTAAGGTTGTATGTACAATGTACAATTTAAAATGGGAAAGGATATTTTAAAAGTTCCAGTTTAGGTATTCTAGACTGTAGACTGTAGACTGTATACATTGTCCATTGACAGTCTTAATTGGTCACCTTGTCTTCGTTCTCGAAGAAAACAGTCCACCTTGAACTACGAATTACGAACTACAAACTACGAAAAAAAGAGCCACTTTATCATGAAAACAAATGGATGGATTTATTCCTCTTATTCCTGTGTAAGTCTCTGGTGTCTACTTCCAATCTCGCCTCCTCATCTGAACATACAAATCCAGCCTTAATGAATGATAAACGGTCCGTGGAGAGTATCAATCAAACTGAAAATGCTACCTCGAGCTACTGGATGTTCCTAACGTTTATTGAGAATCTGAGAATCAACTCTACCCCATGTGACCAACCACACACTAGATAATAATAATAATAATATGTCATCAGTATACAAGTTTCTCCTCAAAGCTCAAATGAGGAAAATTCATATATTATTTCCTTACATATTTTATTGTACCTGCATCAACGAATCTACCTGAAACCTAGAAGAACCCAGAACCAGAATAAGAAAAAAGAATGAATACACAATCTTGGGTTTTCTCAGGCCAAAATTACATACATCAGAGATTGAAACAGGATGAACAAAATCTACATACTGCGTAAAAAAACTAACCACAAGTGTACAAAAAAGATAGATCAAGAAAACATAATCAAAAATCAACGAGTATAGATCTCAAAATCTCCATTCTCAATATAATAGAAAAAAAACTAAAAACCACAGACGATCAAGGTGAAAAATCAATATGGTACCAGAAATTTGAATGTGTAAGCAGTAAGAAAGAATTGTATGACTAAAAAAGTTGAACATTATTGAAGCAATCATCAATTGTTATGTATCGAGTATGGAGTATGGGAATGATGAGTAATACTTGGATTTCTTCGAAAGTACAAGTACTTTTATCTATTTTTGTACATTTTACAAACAAAATAAAGCTAGATTTCTCCAACTAAATTCCGTGTAACAAATTATTCTAAATGAGCATGAGTAAGAATAATGACGGAAATCGTAGGATCCGCTTTTTTGCACCATTACATTTCTGTATTTGTGATTGAAGCTCCATAAAAAAGCGTAACGCCACTAGGTACAACGTATCAGCCCATCTGAAATTGTACATGCATACATGGAGTACATTTTGTATTATGGTGCATTATATTAGATATTAGAAACTGAAAGTGCGTACCACCGTCCACCTTACTATCTTCAAATATGGAAAGGATTTTCTCCCTCAACTTTAAATTTAGCTAATAAAAAACAGAATGTATGACAAACACAGACATTGAAATTCTAAGTGAAACTAAAAGTCATTTATTTTTTTCAATATATTTTTCAGGTACAATACAATTCTCCGTTCTTCATTCTTACAGCAATGCTCATACTAATCATAATCATAATGATGTCCGTTTCCATACAAAATCCAATAGTGATGAGCACACATGTTTAAATATAGTCAAATGAGTAAAATAATTGCACATCCCGTGCCTAATCCCGTCTAATCATTAGACTGTAATGTATGCATATGTTTTGTATGCAGTATGTAATATGCAGTACAACTAAATCGAGTAAAAAAAAGTTGCCATATTCAGAATTTAGACAAATGTTTAAAACGTGCACGTCCATCTTTCAATCTTACTCCTTTCAATAATGAGTATTTTTTTGCATTCACATGAAAAAAAGTTTGAGCACCTCCAAATTTTCAATTACAGCTACAACTACTGACTACTGAAGAGAATGAAGATCCAATATACAAAATAAAGAATAAAAAAAAACAGTTTCATGTATCAAAATAATCCCAAGTATGAATCTAAATAGAGTCGAGAGTCTTAGAAAAAAAAGTACAGATTTCCAGAAAGTAAGACATTCTGCAGTAATTGTGTAATGAAAATGATGATAATGGTAATGATGTGGTTCTGAAGGAATAAACATACTTAAAATAACATAAAATACATTATAATACAGCTACAAGTTGCAAGTTAACGGTACGGCACTTACCAACAGCACTAAAACTAGTGATGAAATTAGGATGAAAATGAAAATTTACCGTGATCCTCATGTCCTGAATCGTATTTTGCATATTGTATACATATCATATGTGCAAGTGTACAGTGTACAGGTATTTTGTGTATTGTGTATTGTGTATCCCATCATCACCATAATAATAGAAGACGGCATGTGAGAGGATGAAGAGAATTGCAGCCAGCGTACCTCTCTTATACTCTATCTGTTCAATCTGAGTTTCTCAAAATCGTAAATTGCACCATCCTAATTTCTGTATTCTGTATAGGTGAATTTGTAATTTGTAAATCGTAGTCGTAATCGTAATCATAATGTCTATATATGTACCATACATAAGTACATTTATGTATTCATCATTCATGCATGTATAGTTAGCAGTTGGTGATTCTTCATCCTTCATTCTTCATTCTTTATTCTTCATCGTCTCGTCAAAAATTTTCAGTTTCTCTTTATTTTATTTTCCTCGACACTGATTCACGCAAAGGAAGATTTTATACAGAAAAGAAAAGAAACGGCAAATAATACACATGTGCAGTGTACAATTCATGTGTGCTTATACACACTTACATACATGTAAAATATCTAGATGGATATATGGATTTTGCCCATATACATACAATCTGAGCTTGAATGGTTTTTAAAGTAGTTAGTAAAATTGTTACCCCTTTCGGCATCTTCATCATATAATTTCATTAGCACACATGTGATTCTCAATTCTCAAATGATAGACTGCTGCTGTTTCTTTTAGATACTAGATACTAGATACATCTCATGTAACTCATGTAAAAGCTTCTCAAAGCAACTCAAAGGCTTCCCGAAGGCAGTAGAAAACAACTACTCAGGAAACAAAATGCATTTACCTGCATCCATAGCACAAAGTGTATCTCTGACACAAGTATTTAACGTTTTCCTATACACATGCACAACAACAGTATCATTTGTAGCTATATCTATACGGTATACGTAATTGTTCTCCGTAGATAATAGAATAATTGATGACAAGGTGTGTGGAATACAGTGCAAAATTTGAGAGTACAATAATACAAAAACTTACCATCTTGAGATTTCATACTTAGAAGAATGCAACTTTTTCAGGAAAGATGATCCTAAGCTATGCCAGAAGCAAAAAATGTGCAAATTTTTGCAATCATACATAGTCACAGTCAAGATGGGTTTCTATAAAATTCGCGTTGAAGTGAATAGACTTGTAAATAACGCATACTTACACACAAATTATTAAAAGGGGCAAAAACAGCCATGATAAAATATCTTTGCAATTTTTTTTTTAAAAAAGTGTTTTAAAAAAATAAATACTGTTGATTAACTTTTAGTTATTTATTTTTATGTGAATTAAGTATGTTAACCTGTTTGAAGATATTAATTACCTGCATCCTTCCTTTCAAATAAATACAATATAAAAGAAAACGAAAGGATAACATAATAAATAATACGCAAATAGTATATAAGCACTTAAAAAGAAATAACATGATCATAAAATAAAAGTAAATAAGGAGAGACGATGAAAGGAAAAGATGCGAAATAGTAAAAAGTAAATTTAAGTATGCAAATGGAATGTGCATAATAGTGCGTACGTGGCAGTTGGCCTACACAATACGCAAAACACTGAATAAAAACTATGAATACAAATACGAATACGAATATGCAGTATGTAAGTACGAGTCCAAATGTGGGAAAAATATTTAGGAGTTTGTGAAAGGAACCGACGCAGAAAGATGACTCTCTACTAAATAACTGTACATTTGCAATATCAAACTAATTTAATTTAATTACACTTTTAATGAGCAGGGCGAACGTACATCGTAGTATGTAGTGTGCATATGCACAAACATTAGGGAAATTGAAATTTGTACTCTTTGAGATGAAGCAAGATTCATATAAAACATGCTTAAATATGCAATTTGATGACAAGCATCAAAATTCAAAAGCAGCATAATTCATCTCGTACTTTTAAATATTATCGAAATATCCAACATTACTGCAGTTTAGGCAGTTGTGCACAAAACTTATAAACATTGTAAATGTGACCAAAAATGTACATGGCGGACAAAAAAGGTAAATGTTTGTTTATGAGAGTAATAATGATGATTAGGATGGTAATTGAATATTTCAAATTTCAGATGCATCCTCCATTATTACTTATTACTTCTTACGCATGTGCATTTTACATTTTACATTACTTATCTAATCAGATTATTAGACGATTTTACCGTTTATAAAATGATACAAACGCTCTTTGTCTGTACCCTTGTTTTTACCTTATAATTTTACAAAACAAGTACTCCTGTACTGTTGATTGTCGATGCGAATTTCCAATCCTGTATTTTTTTCAAGTGCCAAATGAATAGAAAAATCCAGCAAAATCAAGTGTATGATGAAAGTCCTTTTTAGAAGAACATCAGTGATTTTTTCTATAAAACGTATAATCAATTTTAGCATACTCGAGTAAAAAAAATGCAAAATTGAGTGTACAAGTTAATTTCAAATGGTAATGAGGAATCACAGTGGACATCATCCTCATGCAAATTGAATTCCAGTTTGTTGTCACTACGTGTGAGGTTTGTCAAAGCCCCTTCCAGCTGTAGGCTTCAGAGAGATTGCATGTATTTACTATATACAATCCACAATCTACATAAACTTGATCTCCACAAAGATACTTCATCGTTAGCTCAATTGACAGCTGGAAATTTAAAAACTGCAATTTGCTCGCCACACACTGCTGTATTTTCATTTTGAATTCCAGTTGACTTGCTCTCCGTCCACTGTCCATGTTTATGATAGAAATGATGATGATGATGCTGGAATAGCTGGAGGCTGTGAAAAATTAAATTATGCTTGTTGCTTATTCAACCAGACATTGAACTATATGAGTATGTATATTATTATCATTGCACTCAACTAGTGTTGTATAAATCTGTATAGAATACGTAGAAACTAATAGAAACATTCATTATCTTGCATCTCATAAAAACATTTGACAGATAGATATTCAAAAAATTATAGTAAATTTATATATATATATATATCTGCAGTAAACATTTAGACATAAGAATATTATATAGAAGTGGCTCTTCCCAGAAAAAAGGAAACCACTTTAACCTTTGACTTGAACATTGACTTTACATTGATCATGGGAGTACTTACTATATTTACATGTACACGACTTTTATATTATAAATTATACCAAATACAAATTACACAGTGTGGTTTAGAGACCTAGAGGTTTGAAGTGCTTCAATTTTTGAATTCAAGTATGATGAAGAATGAGTTTGTACCATGTAATAGGTTTACTGTGTAAGTGAATAGTTGAATGTCGATGTCGAATTATGAACATCACAGAAGAAACACCACGAAGAGTTGAGAGAAAAAACTATGCTGTGACACTCTCTCTGTTTCAGCTGTGTCCTAAGTTTGGTTTGGTTTGGTTTGGTCGGTCCAGCATTTGTATTTTTTTGTGTGTATACTTATTTATTTATTGTTATTGGACTTGTTCATCTTTTTAGTTGACAATGACATGACCACTTACTGAGGAGTTGCGACATGTGCATACTTTTTTGTAGCTATGATTGTGTAAACTGTATACTGTATACTTTGCACTCTAAACGCTGCAGGCTATTCTTTTTATACATAGTTGATCTTCCTGCTTCCAAAGTATTCTACAAATACAAAGTTCCAACATGTTTAAATTGAAGTATTTTCTCTCTGTATCACTTTTTATTATTGCCTCGTCTGTATTCCTCACAACATTCTCGTCTCCGAAATTTACTTTCTGTTTCCCGTCCCAATCATTATTCATTATTTATTATTCAAAGTACAGTCTATATTTTACTCCTTTGTACTGAGAGGAACCTACCGTATTACACATCAATAAAATAATACCTTGTCGCTTAATACTTAAATAGGCGTTAAACAACCTTTTTCGTTAAATTTTGTCAAGTATTTTAAACTTTATGCAAATGAGAACGACAGCGCTACTCATTCACTCGAGGAGTATCAGGAGGAAAGTATGATAACAAGGAGTGTGGAGTAAAGAACGTTTCAAAAAACAAATAGTACCTGAAGATGATCGCCAAAGAAGCGATCAAAAGCTATAAAAGAAAAATTGTATGCAATTCACAACTCTGGATCTATGTTTCGAAATAAATAAATGTAGATCATGGTCAAAAAGCTCTGTGTATTTTTTTTTTTTGGAACATTCATGATTCAAGAACAAGAATTTCACAGGGTTTTAATTTTTATCGTATCTTTCTCTGTGCTATTTTCATTCGGTACAGACCGGAGAAGATATGATATCCGAAACGATATGATAATAAGCTGCAGTATCATTCCAGCTCGGGAGAAATATCATAGATAATGTTATGTTGTGTTCAAAACTTTGAAAGTGCAAGAAAAAAATAAAAGGAAAAATCAGTGAAGCTAATCAAATCACCGAATTCCAAATCCCACAACCCACAACCCAAATACTGTACCAATTAGATAATTAAAAAGAGTTTAAAATGTATCAGCAACACCTGGAGGTTTTCCACACGACTAAATCAAAGATAAAAGATTCTTCTAATGAAAGGCCACTTTCCATTTTTCAAGACCATAGACTAGCTTAAACCCTTTCTGTCCTTCTTTTTTTTTTATTAATTTCCCCCATGTATTTCTTTTTGATAACTTTTGAATTGGAACTAGGTTCTGATGTCTGATGTATTTATGACTGTGAATGTAGGTTACCCTCTTAAATACAAAATTTAAATCACAATAACAATTTTTGTGCCTTGTACCTTATCCTGCTCAGATAGAAGAAACTGTAGAAAATATAAAGTTCACTGGGTAACCTTTATAATCATAATCCAGGTATAAATAAATTATTCAAATCAATTCAAATTTTTGTATGTATTGTATTTCCTTTTTCTTTCTTGTTTTACCTAAAAGGTTTTACAAAATTTATTCGTTCGAAATAAACGAAATGAGCAAAGCGAAAACATTTGCATAAACTAAACTGTATTTACACATCTTGAAGTTCGTGTATGTAGAATAGTTGAAAAACTAATTCAAGAATTTAATTTCAAGCAAATAATGCCATAACCCAAATGGGTAACAATATTTACCCAGATTGTTCAACTCTGTCTACAGTGTACAGCCGTGCAAGCATATCACTAAAGTATTTGTCTTTGTCTACGATGCTGGAGAAAATACAATCAAAGTTTGTTTGTCTAGAGTCTAAAGTCTAGATCGTAGAGTAAAGAGCATACTATAGCTTTAGATTTTAAGGTATTTTATGGAAACGGAATCATAGAAATATGAGCTGTGTAAACTATGATTATCATATTGTTATTTCTATTCAAAGATTAATCCAGGAACATCCAAGTAAACCTCCAGCCAAATGTAAATTGCATTTTCCTTTTTATTTACTCTCGGTTTAGTAGGGCTTAATGGGAATCTTTAGCATTATATTTAAATTTCCATGTAAAACACAAATGTGAGGTTCCTTTCCTTTTGCTTTGTAAAAGTATGGTTCATAAAGTGAGTGCCATATCAAGGGAAATAATAAGTGCAGAATTAATAAAATGGACCAAGAAACTGATTTATGTCAATGTTGATATTTCTAGTATCAAAAACATTACCAAAAACCAAAACAACATCATGTAATAGAAACGCAGATAAGATAAATTTTTAAAGACCACTCTTATATACAGCACACTTTGAATTTGAGAATGGGAGAAAGGGTTGGATGTAAATGACTGCTATATTGGCTGTTATAGTGGCTGGCTGCTTAATTCTTTTGGTTTTTGCTTATCATACCAACATTGCATTGCATTGTATGGACTTGACTTGGTTTGAGATGAGAGCTGTGTGTGGAGTTTGGAGTTGCGTTGCGCGAGTTGCCGTCGGAACCTCTCGCCTTTCCTTTGCTTTTGCCTTTGATTTTGCTCTTGCTCTTACTCTTACTTTTTGCCATCACTGAAGCATGTATGAGGAGGAATACGAAATGTTGTGAACAATCAGAATCATACAACTGCAAGTCAGTCCACATAGCGGCGTTATTCAGTCCACACGTCCGTGTATACGTCCGTGTTCGTCAATGTTAGTCTAGCAGGTTGTCAAAAGCACCAAAGAAAAGCAAAGAGCAATACACACAATATATAATATACATAATACACAAGCAAAAAGAATTATTGTAAAAATATACATGGGATATTTTTGCAAGCATTTTAAATTTACATACAACAACAAATACTACTACTACAGTCTTTACGACTTGCAATTTTAATTTATTTCTTAATTTCATCGGCAGAATTCTTCAAAAAATTGGTATAATTTCTACTAGAAGAAGTATAGAGAAATTTTTAATTCTTCAAGCATTACAATTGAATCCAATCGTTCCTTGACTAAAAGCACAAACAAATAAAAATATAATTAATATACATGTTAAACTACATAAAATATCTTTTCTATCCATTTTTCTCAGGCATATATATAAAATAATTGCATCAATTTTTAAAAAAACTTTGTTCCTTCAAAGAATACTCACAATTTTCACAATACATTTGTTCAAATAACTAAATATATATATAGAGAAAAACCCAAAAGAAAAAAAAGTTCATATTAGTGTAATTTTTGAAGTAGGGAAGAAGTGAGTAAAAGTACACATTTGTATTTATACAACATAACAAAAATTTCAAAAGAAAGCAAGACCGAAACTTTCTTCCAGTTTTATAAAAGTTGTGAGGTTTGTGGATAATAATATTATACAGTGTACCAATATACTTTCTATAGTATAAAGTGTATAATCCCTTCGAGTGAAGAAGAAAGGGCAAAAGGGTCCTCTGTACCTTTGTTGTGAGGTTTATCCTGTGAAAGGTCCTGCATTGTACAGTTATTGTCTGTTTTATTACATGCTGTGTTCTGTGTGTTTGTGTGTGTAGTGGGCACTCTGTACTATAATAAAAAATTGTAAGGAAAGTACAAGCACGTGTTTTCCGGCTAATATCCAAAATCATAAAAACCTTTCACCCGGCTAAATAATAATAATAATATACATACTGTTTTTACTACTCGTGTACCCTTTGGGAATATTTACATCTACCTGCTGTCGTCCCTTCAAGGTATAGGAACAGAAGCTAAAAAGAAAGCACAACACAAGTGACTTCAAATTTCAAATACATATACACAAATACACTTACAACCCTGTTAATTGTTATTGTGTAAAAAAACAAAATAAGTTATTGAGCAAGCTTTAAAAAGAGTAATTTTGCATCCTATAAAGGAACTGCAGTTTTAACCTTGGAATTTAAAGTGAATTGAATGGTTTTTATAGATCCAAAACCAAAACCGAAACCGAAATTAAACTAGAGGAGAAAATTAACTGTGTAAAGAGTAAAGAGTTTTATTCAGCATACTGTCGACATCAAAGTGAGTGAGTAAATACATGACTGTCAACGAGCAAAAAAAAAGACGGAAGAGAAAATTTATCGGAAAAGAGAAACGGGAGACGTAGAAGAGAGACAGAAGTAAAGGAAATACAATATCCAATATCCAACCAGTGTTTCTTTAGTGAAAACAACTTTTTCAATACATTGTAATGCATACATAATAATATTATAATACACAGTAAACATTATATTACACAAAAACATTGTCCTATAATATTATTATTATTCCCGTGCAGTTTGGTGAAAAGATTTTGCTACTGGGAAATAGAAAAAGAAAAAGAGCAAGCCAGTAAGTGAGTGTGACGTTATTTTTTCCAATATCAGAGAGTGAGAGAGTAAATATAAGGGGAAAAAAGAAAAAGTATCTGGTAGACACCATAAGAAGAAAAAGAAGCAGAAAAAACGTTCATTTCATCTTTTCACGAGCGGAAACGGGTAAAATTATCTTCATCATCGAGTTTGCCTCCTCTTTCAAGCTCCTCCATCCTTCCTCATTCTAACATTCTAACTCCAGCTAAGAATACCACAAGAAAAAAGTTTTCCAAGTATTAGACATTAGTGCGTGTAATATTACTGTTTTATATTTTATACATACAAAACAACTACACATATATATATACATATACACACATACTTTACGCATTTTTCACTTCAAAGTTTCAAAAGAAAAAAAAAACCTTGAGACGAACACCGAACGGAAACTTCAAGTTCATAAACGTCTCTTCGTGTGCAACTTTCATTCAACCGAACAATTCTACTGAATTCTGAAAAAGAGTTTCTTCAGTTTA
>JABASP010001502.1:0-28720 GCA_019776565.1 Sminthurinus signatus | reverse complement strand
ATATAAGAATTAAGAATTAGAAAAATGAATATACTTTATATTATGGACCAAATAATAACTTCAAAAAAATTCTAAACTTTTTATCGTATAGGATCAATCTCAGCAAGTGGTCCAACTAAACTGTATAAACTAGAAGTCAAACAAAATAATGGGAAATGTTTGAAAGGGAAAATGAATGAAGTTTTGGAGGCTGTAAAACGTCATGATTTGAACTGCTACTATTCATCGGACGTACGGAAGAAGCACATGTGTTTTGGTAAAGCCGCCATTTTTTTTTTCAGTCAATAATAATTAAACCTAAACTTAAATGAAACTGTACACCATTTATATTTATACATAATTTTAGGTGATTATGGGGCGGCAGCAGTCTGTGTGAAAGAGTCGAGAAAATACATGTGTGGAATGTATTTCCTTAGAAGAGAAACCACGAGGTACAATATTTGTTTTTACTCATAAAATCATTTTTTCTCCACTTTAACATTATATACGCAAAGAAACAGACTTGTTGTTATTTTCATGTACATACTACATACTATCTTCTTTTCAATTTTTGTTTTAGAGCACAAACAAGTTGTGATCTCAGCAATACGGATCCTTCAAAAGATATTTACATGCCTTTCTATAATGTAGCGAAATACAAAGATTGGTACAGACATTTAGCAGGAGAACAGGATTGGCTTTAGAGTAGTAAGTTTATATAAGATAATATATTATAAGATATAATAATTAGAAACCTCAGTAGAAAACGTGTAATGAAGACAATAAATTGAAAAGCATAAATATCTGATACTATGTGTATAAGTATAAAAGTCATCGAAGCTTTTATTAGAACATTGTTCATATTGTATTATATAGCCTTCTTTGATTTATTATATATGGTATATCTATGTATATAATTGTATGTATGTCTATTATATTATATTGTGCTATACGAATAATCCTATAGAGTGTAAGTAGTAAGTCGTATTTAAGTATTATAACAGTATAATATTATATAGAATGTATCATATCATATATATGTAATATGTAATACTCTAGAGTCTATAGTCTATAGTCAATACTATATAATATATAATATCATTAGTTAACATAATAATTATTTATTTATTATAGCTATAGCTGCATTGTAGATTGTATTGTAGGTACAGTTTGTAGTTCATAATTCATAAGTACTAGCAATATTGTGCATTATTTTTTCTCTAGTACAGTTCTGAATTTGAACTGTATAAAAACATGCGGGTTACTGTTTAAAAATATAAATGCATAAACAAAGTAAAGGTTTAACACTATAAGTTTCCCTAAAAAATAAAAACTTATGTATATGAGTATATAATATAATATATCTGTAGTTATTATATATTATAAGTTATAAGTTATATAAAATATCAAGAGTAAAAAAGAGTTGCCACAAAGACTGAGGAACTAAAAAACAAAAAATATTTTCTCAATTTTTAGTAACAATGTAACATATATGGTTCTACAGAATAAGTACAGAATAATAAATCAAGGATGAAATTCATTATTATAAATTATAATCATATTATAGTAGTTCATAAGAAAATAAGATTATAGTACACAGTACACACATGTTGTTAATAATTGTATACACTTATACATAGGAGTATATTATACAAAATGGTGAAAAAATATCGTTAATAAAAAACTTGTTAAACCTCATTGTTTGTTAAGTAACGAGAGTTCCTCCTGGTCTGAAATCAATCTCTTGTTCAGCACAAAACTCTGGAAAGATTGGTATACAATTAAGGTACCTACAGAAGGAACAGTCACCAAAACCAGCATAGAATACTATTGAGAGTGTACTGAAGACTGTGACAAAAATACTGATGCAAAATATCACTTCCATAGATTTCCTACAGTAAACAAAAGGGAGGGAAAAAATATTTATCTTTATAAATTATAAATTATAATATATATATGTCATGAAATTGCATGACCGTTTTATTTTTGTACATTATTATATATGATAGGGATCAAAGATAAAAAGTACATGAAACTAAGCATACTACCTATTATACATATATAACATTAGAACATGAAATGAAATAGGAGGAAATTAAAAAAAAATAGTTTACCTATACGAGGAGTATTGCCCAAAAGCAATATATGGCATGAGACAATGAGAGAGGACGAATCCAGTGATGAATCCGGCAATATGTGCAAAATTATCAACCCAAGGTAGAAAACCCAGTAGAAATAATATCATTATCACCATTAACATTTTGAAAAGTGCTCGCCACGGTTTGGTCATCATTTTCCACATGTGTAATAATTCCACGATAAGACACGCAAGTAAACCATACTGACCTATATATATATACATACATAAAACAAGTTAGGAAACCTATTATTAGCATTTTATATTATACCATTTTCATATTCATTTCAAAATAAACAATCAGCGGTAAAAGCAGCATAATTAGATGGCATATTTTATAATTTATACCTCCTCCTGGTCCAACTTCAGCTCGATGTGGTTCTAAAAGAACTGATGCTAAATTTCCAGCAATTCCTGAACCAAAATAAATTAATGAAATTCTAAATGGACCAGCAAGTTTTTCAAGATCCCTCATGATGAACCAATGGAATAACAAGGAGACAAAGAAATGTCCAAGTCCCGCATGAAGAAATAACGATGAGAACAGTCGGTAAAATTGATCAGGTTTTTCATAATCCAGAAATGGAAACATTCCGCAAACATCCTATATATTTTTCAAAATACATGGTATTATAATATTATGGTTACTACATATTTACTTCTTGGAAATATTTATTCATAAAAAACTTTGATATTATATATATTACAACAATAAACAATACATATTATATAGTTATGAGACTCTATTTTAGTATGAAATACTTACTTCAAGGCAAGCGACTTGTGAGCATAACGATGCTTCTTCATGAAAATAACCATTTACAAAACGACAATATTCTCTAGTAGTTATCATACATTTGGCATGAATCCCAATACAGCATGGATGACCAATAACTTCACAAACCTGCATTATAGTCAAAAGTATTATTATATTGTTATTATTATTATTACATTTATAGTATTTATCTTGGATAAAATTTGAAATACAGTAGTAGTATAATATGCATACACATACCATGTGTTCTGCCGCATTGTCTTTTGTAGCAACTGCACTCAAAGCCCGATTCTTTCGACATATGGGCCATTTGGTTATATCATCAGGCCATTGAAATGGAGAAACAGATGCAGGAGCTTCACAAAATCTTGGATCCAAACCACATACGGATCCTGATATACGGTTGTCTTCACCCGTCCAATTTTTCCAAGTGGACAATAAACGCTTTAATTGTACATGTAAAAAAATTATTTTTTATTTTTTGTGTTCATATAAATGTATCAAATAAGTATTTTCAAACACAAATCACAATATCAAAGTGCTTATGTTAATTAATGTAGTCCATTAAGATTGTATATATTCAAAGTTTTTTTCAAATCTAACTAAAGTTATAAAAAAATCTAAGCGATAGTTAAAGCATTATAGGAATTATTATTAGTAACAAAGTTACAAGCAGCATATATATATTATTATACCTATAAATACTTACAGTTTCGTTAGTTTTATACTACAGCATGAAAGTTTAAAGTTTATTTAGAAATATATAGAACTATAATAAAACAGATGACAGAAAGATAGACAAAGAACTTACAGATCCGGTTACTCCTTTGATCTGCATGTAATATATTGAATCCCAATAAGAAATTTATATCACACTATACATAATATAAACCAGAATCCAGCATACCAAATACGATGAAGATTTTTATCTCAACTGCATTACATAATAGAAAAATGAGGGAAAGGTGAAATAAATCAATTTTATAAGCATTCAAAAAATCATAAACACAAATTAACTGAAAGGAAGAATGAGAAAATAAACAGAGCAATCATAACCATATAAAATATAAATTATAAATAAAAAAATGTAAAATAAAAGAGTTCCCATATTTCTAAAAACCCCCACCAAAATTAGCCAAATTTAATTATATATTTATTTGCTTATTTATTTAATTATATGTCTCTGTACTCTGCACATTGTTGTAATTTATAACTTACGGAACATTCATTTCTAGATGATTGAACACAACCAGAGTTGTCATTTCGAATACAACATGCTGTTTGTCGTTCTCGGTCACGTATTTCAAGGATTCTTCTATGTATGTCTTCATCACGTCTCATACATGGAGCATATTTAGCTCCTAAATGAATCAAATCCGCCTACATTCATAATAAAAGTAAATGTATTAGTATCACCATGTAATCTAATAGTATTAGTAGACATACTTTTTCCTATTTTAAATGTTTGAACAAAAATACAAAACACATTGAAAAGATATTTTAAATACTTACAGCAGACGGTCCAATCCAAAAATTTGAGGGTTGAATAATTTCTACTTGTTGTAAAGATAAAGAAGTAACTAAAACTAATGAAGATTTTCGATCAAGATCCAGACGAATTGGTGCTATTCCGTACGTTATCATCGTAGTAATGAGTATAACAAAGTGTACAATTGTTATAAAATAAGTAAAATAAGGTCGATAGTCATTATATTCATCTATAAGACCCTTTCTTCTGACGCTTCCCGTTGGTTGACGAATCTTTTGACGATACTTTTTTCTTGCAGAATTGTCTAATATTTTGCTTACAAGTTCAGCGGAAATATGATACGCTTCAATTCCACTATTAATAGTTGAAGGATAAGGACGATTTGGTACTCTCCAATATAAACCTTGTCTGAAATTTGAAAAAAAAGAAAAAGACAAAATACATTTTACTTATATAATTCATGGCTTTTCAAATTTGAATAAAATAACTATATTTTTTTATTGTACATTATGCACAAAATATTATTTATTTCTCATTCAATTACCCTGGTGGTTGTGACGAATTTCTATTACTACCATCATCTTCATCAAAAAATAATTCATGCGATGAAATTGTCACATTTGCTGGAACTTGTGAAAGAGTAGTTGGGCTACAAAAAATAGTAGAAGAACATAACATGAGTATTATTATAATGCATAATTTTTGATTTTTATATATAATATGCATGTATAATTTTCTACAATAATGTTCTGCTGATTAAACTCACCTAATTGAACGACTTTTCATTCTATCACGATACATTTTACTGTCTAACGTAACTCGACCAGACAGTTTTGAACCATTACGAGGAAGATTTTGAACTAAATCTGAACTGTACCCGGGACCACCCGGAACACGGCGTCCAGATCGACCAAATCGAATTGACTACAATAATGTAAATTTCATTATTAATTAGAATTATTACAATTTATATTTTATATATTACAGATTACGGGACATTTTAGTAGTTTATAGCAAATAAAAAACAAAATTTTCGTGTGTGTGTATATATAAGAAACTATTGCTATATATTACCCAAAAGATCCAACGAATAATATTCCAATACACCATAAAAATATGATCTTTTTTCCTTCTTCGAGTTTTTCCTCTAGAGGTTATAATAGGTGCAGCTTGGTCTATAGTAGGAATTCCATCAGCTTGATCATATCGATGAGGTGGTTCATTATTCTGTAAAAATCAAAACAAAATGACATTGAATTTTTTACTCATCTTTACACATTTTATGTAGTCATAAGCAAGTGTAAATAATATTATGTAATATTTTATGTATTTTATATCTTACTTCCATTGGCAATGAATTGGCTGCATTATTTCCTTTTTCTGAATAACTTCTTGATACAAATCTTTTTCTTCTTGACAACCATTCATCCTTTACATCATCTCCTCCCTCCAAACCAAAAAATGTTTTGGTTTCTCCTTTGACATATTTACGTACATTGTCCCATTTGGATGTGGTTGTTCTATCAATTGATCCATTACCAACTGTATCACCTTCACCTCCCCTTCTTCTATTATATACATTGTCTTCATAATTATTTCTTCTTCTTTGTCCAGGTGAACTTCTCTCCCTAATAGAATCATCATCATCATTGTTAATATATTTTGATGGCTCTTCTTCATTTTCATAAAAGTCTTCAACTTTATCCTCACTTTGTTTTAATAATTTATCAACATGCCATGAAGAATCCTCATCATCTTCAACTAAATCACGACTACTACTACTATTTTGGACAAAAGTTGGATCGTCATTATCATCATCATCACCTTTGATGACGATACGAATTAATTTTACATTTTCAACTTGATCTCTGTCTCTAGATTTTGGCACTATTTTATGTTTACTCATAATGAATTTTACGAGTAATTATATTATAATAAATACGATAAAGTTTATAAAAAAAGCTATTTAGTACCTAACTACATTTCACTAAAAAATATTATATCTAATCACAAACAAATAATTAAATTAAAGTAAACAATAAAACACAACAATCAAAAATCGCAAGACAAACGTCAAAATCCATTCAAAAAATTCCTTTGCAAGGATTCCTGTAGCATGACTACACTTTTAATTACCTTATTTTTTAATAATATTATTGTGATTATTTTAAATACCTTGAATCGTAATTTGTAGTAAAATCACTTTGTCTGAGAACACATAAAGAAGGGAGAAGATCCGGAACTCCATCAGACATTCTAATTGGACTTTTCATAATCATCAGTGATCTCATAGAGTCATTATTTTCATTACTGGACCAACTTTGATATTCTTGTTGTTGTGAATTTGACATTGGAGTTGCCATTACAGATTTATCCATTGTTTTTACTCTATTGGAAATGTTAAATTGTTGTAATGTTCCTAAATCTCCTGGAAATTTAATCCTATAAAAAATCATCATAAATATTTAGCCATATTTTTTTTATTCATTATATGTTGTTTTACATGTTTTTCATGTATCTCTGGACTCACTTAAAATGATGGTCCACTCTTTGCGGACTATATCCATGCATTGGGTTCCCCATTAAATTTTGATTGTTGATTGTTGCCGGAAGACCAAACCTGGAGGATGAAGATGAAGAAGAATGTTGAAGAGTTAAAGGTGAGACAGTCTGATAATTCCTGTTAGAGGAGGAAGTTGAATCTTCATAGAATGAAGATTCATGATTGGCTTGAGTATAAAAATTCCTATGTGGACTTTCACTTTCACTTCTTTGATCAGTTGGTGTTGGCTCATCCCTATAATATTATATTAAATATTAAATAATGATGTATTATAATTCATAAAAATTAGTCAGTATAGTACATAATTATTAGTATTTAGGATATACTTAAGTATTTCTCACTAACCGATATTGAGGTGGTGGATGATGGATGGAATGAAGATGGGAAGGTGAGGATGAAGATGTTGGATGTAAATTAAGATGACTACAACAAGGAGGTCCAAAAATGTGCCTCTGATTATAAAATGTACGACCATCCCCATAATTTCCTCCTCCCCCTCCTCGATGTGGGGAGTAGTCTCTCGAATAGTCTCGATTACTGTATCTACTGTCTACATATTGATTATTATAAAGATATTGTTGATGTTGATGCTGATGGTGGTGTGGATGTTGTTGTTGTTGTTGGGAATGTGTTGGATTAGTTCCCTGCTGTCTAGTGATGTAAAAACTTTCGTAGTGTTTCTCTTCTCCATTTGATCCTTTCATTCTCTTCTTCTATATATTTATATATATATCCTCTCTTATTTTTACAAATATTATCCGTGCTATACGTATTATAATATATTATTGTACGACATTTTCTATTATTCTATCTGAGTATTGCTATTGTAGTGATTTGAGTTGAATTTTGGTTTGATTTTAATTCTGAATGGAGTAAAGATAATACTGAATGTTGTTCCAGTTTTTGGCAATAATAACTATTATAATTATTATTCTTTGGCTTTATTGATCTTAATACTGAAAAATTAGGATCAGTATCGTTCTTACAATCTTTCAAAACTGGAAAAGCTTTGTAATAATTATTATTATAATACTGAACTAGTATGTCGTTTTTATACTCCTTCATTTTTTCAACAGTACTATATTATATTATATAGGTTATAGGTGTTAACATGTGTTTGTATAAACTCAACTTGACATTTTCAACAATTTTTTTTTGTTATTCTCCCCTTTTCATGTGTATTGTGTACGATTGAAGATTGAAATCAAAAATATTTTTGGAAAATTAGAGTTACATCTTATATCTTGAGTTATTAGACAATCTCATGAAGTTTTTGGGAAAACTAAAAATAATATTATTTTATAGAAAACAAATTTATACAACTTTAAAATTGTTGTCTACATTTTATTCACACCACACACACACACACGAGTAGAAAGTAAACGATACATGTTTGATCAACTATATTATGTAGATGCGTTTTAATTATTCTAATGTAACTTTGTTTTTTGTACAAGTTGAATTTTAGGGAAATAATAAAAAGTTGAAGAAGAAAGGTTAAGAAATTTTAACAAATCAACTACCGCGTTTGCGAATTTCTTTTGTACACATGCATGACATGATCTACATACGGGATACGGGAGTTGTACAAAATATACTATAGATATTATACAGAATACAGACACACAATACACAATACACAATTTGTCTAGCCTGCAGTTGGTATACTCTGCTTGTATGCAGTTAGTTTATATATGTATAGTGCATAGGCAATTCTCAAATATAGGGTACAAACTTGAATGGGGGAACATGTAAATAAACATATATATAAAGGAAAAGTCCTTGAGCCCGAAGTTGCTTCCTACTCATCTCATCTATTTACTGAATCGTGGATATGCTTTCTCTTGCCTTTCTCCATCCTTTCGCTATTCTTTCTCTCTATGCGCTGTGCATGCAACTTACATACTACATGCATCCATATATTGAAAAAGGGTCTGTCTGGAACTGACTCTCTGAAGTCTTTAAACATTGTGTAGCATAATGGCATGCATACTTTTATATATAATATATCTATACGTTCTTCCGTGGGTGTAGAGTGCAGAATGGAAAAAGTGCAAACCCACACATACACATGCACATAAACTTGGATATTATATACATATGAACAAATTCGGGGTAGAGAACTTTGTCCAAAAACCGGGTATTTTGTATTTTATAATAAGACCTACTTTCTCTTTTCTCTACTTCCAAAACAAATGAACAAATTCTTTTTATTATTTAGCTTTTTACTCTTGACTCTTGACCAGTCACTCGTCCAAAGTAATATGGAAAATGCTGATATTCTGTAATCTATCATCTATAATATCATTTTTACACATAATGTATCCACACACACATTTTCTCAGTTGGCATAGAATGGAACGATTATAATATAGACTGAATGTATACTGAATATGAATATGTTCTATACGGTATATAACACGGTCACTTTTTTATCATTATTGGCAATAATAATTATTGGCAATTGGCATTGAACAGTTCAATGCCAATTGCCAATAATTATTAGAAGTTCAATTTGAACTTCTACAATTTACTATTTACTGACTTTTTTATTAACTTCTATCTTCTATCCTAGTTATTTTATTTTAGACAAAATACTATACTTTTTTTCGTTTTTCTTGCTTCTTTTCATCATCATGTTTCCGTTTTTAATATTACTCCAGGCTCCGTTATATAATAATAGTAATAATACTAAGCGTCATAACTGTTAACTTTGGAATGTACATAAAACTACAAATTTTAATATGGAAAAAGACAAAGAAAAATGGGACTCCAAAGTAAGTGGTCCTTATAATATATGCGTACTGTTAAATTTACAAATGATTATATAGAGATTTTATGCACCTTTTTTATCATATAGTACATGCATGCTAAATTTTAATTGACATTGTTCATAAATAGTTTGAAATCCTCGCGGATGATAAAGAAGAAAAGAAGCTAAAAGGAAATGAAAACAAAGCCAATGGAGATGAATCCTCACTTATTCTTGAAAATGGAGAAATTTCCAAAGATAACTTTCTCTCCTTTATGGAAGTTGTATGGCCGACGGTCAGTGCTTACTATTTTGAAGTGGAAAGGGAAATTTCAGCATCCATTCAAAGAGCAAATCAAAATCATGCTCAACATGTCACAAAGAAAGTTCAAGGAAAAACACAAAGTAAAAATCTTAACCAAAAGAATGAAAATGATAAAGAAAATTCAAAGGATAAAGAAAATCAAGAGCCTTCAATTACTAAAAAGGACGGCAGTGATTTCCCAGTAAATACCTGTTCACAACTAGAAACATATTGTTTTGACTGTAGTAAAGTAGCAAGTAAAAAGGGTAGTAAAAAGAATGAAAAATCAAAAGCAATAATGGTATCAAAGTCAAAATCCAAGACCACGGATGTACAAAAAGTTGATTCAAATAGGAAAATTGTACAAATTGAAGATACTTCGGGAAACATAACATGGGATGTTGTTGAAACAGAGATAGTTCCATCCGTCTCAGTATTAGTAGAAAAAAATTCATCAGCTGTTCCAACTTCAACTTGTCTCTCTACTACAAACACACCATCCTCATCAAATAACAACAATAATAATAATAATCATTATCTCAGGATTGAAGACTCTGTTCCAATACTGACACATGGAGAGGGAAATAATGCTGGACTTCATCTCTACACTGATTCACCAGATAGTATTCCACCATTTGTTCGACAAGCTTTGACAGATGCAGACACACAAATTCGACAAGCCCTGTCCACTTGTTTTAGTAAAGTTTCCAAATCCTTTACAACATCCTATCCTCGTATTCGACTGGTTGTGAATAAATCCTATCAACAAATAATCCATACGATAAAATGTGCCTATCCCAATATCAAATATTCAACTCAAAATAGTTATGATAAAGTTCAAGGGACCGTCAAATCCTCCTATCCAAAAATTCGTAAAGTTGTAAATCATTCATATCTCAAACGACCAACACTTTCATCATGCTATCGAAAATTTCGTCAAATTTATACATCAAGTCATCTTCACCATCATCATCATAGTCATGCTAATAATAATCATACTCATCATCACCATTATCATTCTTCAAACTCTGGAGCAATTGGATCCCAAAATCAAAATCATAGTCAAACCTCAGCACAACTCTCAAAAGCTTTAACAGATGCAAATTTTGATGTAAGTCAACGACTTTCTGGAGCAAATGCAGAAATTTCTCAAGCACTTCATAATGCAAGTAAAAAAGTGAGTATTGCTTTAGGTACCGCAAATTTAGAAGTACTTCAGTCCTTAAAAAGTGCTAGTAATAAAGTATCCAAAGCGCTTGTTAAAGCAAATTCAGAAGTTCTGGAAGCTTTAGCAAGTGCGAATGATGATCTACAAAAATCCTTAACCCTTGCACAAAATGAAGTACTCAGAAGTTTAGAAACTGTCAAAAAGGAACTATTTAAAACATTATTTGATCTTCATCCTTCAGTTCTTCGAAAAATCCTCTTTGCCTTTGAAGACTTGATGAAGGAAATGGATAAAGCAAATTTAGAGATGCTTGAAACATTGGCCAAGGCGAGTTCTTCCGTTTGTGAACAAATCTCAATTGCCCATGCACAGTACTCGGAAGCAAAAGTAAATGTTAATTATGAATTGTCCCTCCATCTAGCCAAAGCAAATAGTCAACTCCTCCAAGTCCTCATCACTGCTAATAGTAAAGTCACGGATGTTTTAGAAAGGAATTGTGAAAAGGTCAATCAAATCACATGTCATTTTAAAAGTCAATTTGGATTGAATAATAATAACAATAATAATAATAATCCCAATAATAACAACAGTAATAATAATAATAATAATAATGGAACATCAACAACAACAACCACAACTTGTGGTGCTCTTCTTCTTCTTCATCCCTCAAATCCAGAAGCTTTGGAACAAAAAGTATGGAAAGTGATTGAAAAGGGTGAACCAGAAATTTGGAAGAGTTCTGAAAATGCTAGTTTCACTATTGAGGCTGCAGTAGAGAGTACTGACAGTCGTCTATGGAAAATTGCGGATGAGGCTGATAACACCTTGAGAAAGACAGTAGAGGTTGTTGAACAAAAATTATGGAGTTCAATTGGTGCTTCAGAATGGAAATTGAAAAATTGTGCGGAAAAGTTAGAAGCTCGTTTAGTTGATGTCGTGACTCATCTAATTGAAACAGCTTGGAGTTCAGTTACAACTTATGTTCAAGAAAATTATGGGCGTCAACTATTCAAAGAATTTTGTAAACAACATCAACAACAGGAAAAATCAAAGTATGAACAAGATGATGATAATAATAATAATCAGCATCATCATCACCATCATCATCATTTTCATCAACAAAAGCGTCTTCATCCGGATTTTGAAATGAAACTTCCTGAAATAGAAGGAAGAGGTAGTGTCCAAGTTCTTGTATGTTATAATAATGAATATTATGTTGGATTTCCTGATGATTCAGAGGAAGAAGAGGGATTTGATACAAGTATCCTACTTCATCGTCGTTCCTCGGAACTTGACCTCAGTTATAAAAGAGAGGATTTAAAGAATAATAATAATAATAATAAATGTATTGAGCAAGGTCAACAAAAAGAAAAACAAAGTCAAAAAATGATTGAAATGGTGGAAAAATCAACCATTTTAAAATCCGATCAAGTTCAATCTGAAATACAATTGACAGTCTTGAAGACTTTACAAGAGGAAGATTCTCCAGAAAAACCTAAATCTGAAAAAGATGATGCTGATAATGTGGAGAGTGAAGTTGAAGATGGAGAATTTGTCAAAACCCTTACTGCATGTTGTGGTAGTTTGGATCTTGTGGCGGATCAACGACTGCAATCACTAGCAACTGCTCAAGCGAGAGAAGTCCTCAGTCAACATGATAAAGTAGAAACACTGGAAAAACAATTTAAACATTTATTAGAAGAATCACAAAATTTAGAAAAAACTTTAGAATCAGAATTAATTCAACAACCAACGAGTCTTCGAGTAAATCCACCAGTTTCAAAACCAAGTCGAAATATTATTGCCAAATCATCATTGAGAAAACTAAAATATAAAAATTTGAATAAAAATAATGAAGAAGCAACAAAGGAAAAGAAAGACCAAAGTATAAAATTTAAATCTGAATCAACAATCAATTGTGACAAAACACTAAAAATTTCTGATAAAAATGAGAATTCCTTTGAAACCACTGAAAAACTTCCATCGAAAATATGCAATAATAATAATAATGAAAATAACAGCAACATTGTGACCGAAAATAAATCAAATGAAGAAAAAACATTATCAACACCAGTATCCTCTCCAATTGGACAAAATGAAGAGAAAAAACTAGTAGATGAGTCAAAATCCAATGAAAAACTGGAAGAGTATAAAACTGAAAAACAAAATGGTGACTGTAATGATAATTTTATGGAAATATCAGGTTGTGGAGAATTTCCAAAAATGTATGAAGTTGATATGACTTCTCTACCACCTTCATCCATTGATGAATTGGACTTGAATCAAAATTGTACTAATAATAATGGCATCATCTTCTCAGATCCAGATCATATATCATCCTTAAATATTTTCTTGAGAGCAAAAGTACCAGTAGCAACAAATTCGCCTTCAGGAACACTAATTAATTTAAGTTCACAAATATCTGAATGTTCAACAGATCAATCCCAGTCTAACTCAAATTCTAATTCCAATGTAATGCCAAGTATAGAAGAACTGTCAATGGTATTTCGTCAAAATCTTCAAAAAATCCAAGATTCTCTCAACAAAATAAATAATAAAAAAACTGGTGAGAAAAATGAAATTGGGGAAGAAGTTAAAGTCGAAAATTCTGAGAATTTAGATTTGTCAAAATTAGAAACTTATCAATTAATTGAAGAATGTCATAAAGCTTGGAATATTATTACGTCAACACATCAGCAATCTTTACAACATAAGAATTCCGTAGTCCATTCAGAAAATCCAAATCCTAATCCAACTTGTAATAATAATTTTAGAAAAAAAGGGGAAGAAGAAGAAATGACAGAAAATAATAATTTTTGGATGAATGGAAATTGGCTTCAATCATTTCCATCAGTTCATCAACAACAACAATGGAATTCTCCAGAATATGTCATCTACAATAGTAATTCTTTGGGGGGTTTTCCTTATAATAATGATTTAAACCCACTACAAACTTTACACATCAATAATAATCCCAATGAACATCAAATTGGACAGAAGAAACACAATTCAATGGCTTTTTCCTATCAACTTCCATGTTTTAAGCCTGCTGATGAAAGTGATCCAATTTTTGCAAAGTATGTCAAATCATATAATATTGCTTTAAAAATTACAAAATAATTTACTTCTATGTTAAAAAAAAGAATTAGCATTTTAAAATGGTTGTTTAGTTATTAATTATATTATACATTTTTAATTATTTTTTATCTTTTTATAGCATTGCATGGGAAAGTGTGTGTGCCAGTAGTAAAAATAATGAAGACATACCTCCTTCTTCTTGTCCCATGACTGCCTTCTGTTCTGAAGATTTAACAGATGATCAAAAGCAACACTCAAATTATTATTCCTTTTATACTGATACTGATCCATCACGAGAAAGTTGGGCAGAAGAGGCTTCTGATGAGGATAACAAGAAGGACAAAATAACTCGCTTAGATTCCGCAGATCAGGATCAAACTAGTACACAATCATCAAGTTTAACAGAAATAGAAATTAGTATTGATGGCAAAAAGTCCAAAAGTAAAATTGCTCCACATGATGTGACTCCTGCATTCTCAAGTGAATCCTGTACAACAGAAACAGACACAATTCAAATTGAAAATCCAGAGCACGATGAAAAAGAACTTGATACTCCCGAATTGAAACCAATTATATTAGAAATAGATTCACTAACAGATATACAAAAAACCACAACAAATACTTCAACTAAAATCACAGATCTTAATGTTCAAATAGAAGAAATTTCAACGCCAACCAATTCGGGAAAAGTTAAGAAATCCTTGTCAAATATTATGGCAGTTGGACAAATCATGTTTTCAGAATTTTCCAAAAAATTACAAGAACAAAATTGTACGATAGAGTTCCAAGACAATGACAAAGAACATAGTAGTCGTAGTAGTCGTAGTAGCTCTGAAACTTTGCCAATACATTCCAAAACAAACAGGAAGAAAAATAAATATAGGAATAAAATCAAGGGATCAAATAATAACCAAGAGGAATGCCTTTCATATCTCAGTGTACGTAAAATTTCAGTACAAAATTTATCCGTCACTTCTAAAAAGGAGCAGATCAAACAAGTAGATTCTCCGGGAAATTTACATGAGCTAGAAACAGGAAGGTTTCAAAAAACCAAAAGATCAATATCAAAACTCCGAAGAATTCTCATCCCGCCAATTCTTCTAGGTAAATTTTATAAATTATCAAAATTATTACATTTTTTACTAAAAACTAAAAACTAAAAAAACAACTGATTGGAATTTTATTTTTTCAGGTTCGTTCATTCGAAACAAGATGGCACGAAGAGGGAAAGATGGCGTTGTAAATTATCATTGTTGCCCCTTTCCCTTTAGTTCAGTTCGAAAGTGTTGGAATTCTGAAAGAGGAGAAAAAGAAAATAAAAGAAGAAGAGAAAGAAGATATGATAAAATCCATTCAATATCATCATCATCATCATTATGTTCTTCTATAAGGATGATCAAGGGGGTTCAAAATCAACTCAGTATACCTGGAAAACCATCCCATTCCTGTAGGAAAATAAAAACTAGAGGACAACTCCACAACAATAATAATATGGAAGTACCTTGGCCTTCCAAGTCTCGCTCACTTCCTTCATTATCCCAATCATCCACGAGATTGAATAGTAGTAATATTAATAATAATTATAGTATAGAAAAACTAAAACAAAATCCAAATGTAGTTAAAAAGACAATGAATAAGGTTGTATTATCACATCATATAAATTTGAAGTCCAGATAACCCGTCTTATTTTTGTCATTGCATCAACTTTCTTTATTTACTGTTTTCATTTATACTCACAATTCATCATTAATTATTATCATGCATCTGACCCAAGTATTCACAGTTCATAAGAGCTCATAATTCATTCAATTTGTTCTTTGTTCATAAAAAATTTAAAAGGCAAAATAAATGCAAAATATTATTTCGAATATGTATAATGTATATACATAATATGATATGGTAACGAAATTATAAACAACAAAAGAAACAAGGAATAGAATTGTAGCAACAAAATAAAAATGATTATCCCTCTTTTTTTTTCTTTTTTCCCCTTTTGGGGATGAAAAATACGAAGGAGGGAAACATGATCAATGAAAATTCAAAAAACCAGCGTAGGAACTTTTATTTTGGATTTGTAACTTTGAACATGGAGATCTTTGATGAAAAATTAAAAGTGAACAACTCCTCATTAACTAAATTCTCAGTTAACGTCCTCCCATCAACTCCATAAAAATATCTCACTTGTCACATATTCAAAAAAAACATGGCATTCACTGAAAAATCCAAGACAGCTTATCATACAGTGAAAAGTCAAGCCAAGCCATCAACAACTCGTGGACCAGATCCCTTTTCAACAAATTCCCATCCACCGAATGGAAAGATGCAAAATACCTCCACAAGAACTGAAATGTCTTCCTTACCCACCTACAGACCTCATTATGTGGAACCAACAAACAAGAATAAAATCCTAAGTCGACCCTCATCAGGACCACCAGAAACAGTTTTTGTATGGAGTAATTCTGCATTTTCTCAAGGAGCTGAAACAACAACATCCACAAAACTATCTCTACCAAAAACGTCCTCATCTCATTCCAAAGCTCATACAGCCACATCCAGTCATAAGCCTGAAAAGTTAGATGCTGTAGCCACAACAAATCCCTCAGAAAATCCAAGTCGGAAACCAATATCACTCATTTCAACTCAAGTACATGTGCCTACGAGTCGTAGGATTTCTCCTACATCCACACTAAAAACAATCCCATCGAATAAGGCAACGGATGGTGAATCCATTACAACTAAAGAGGGAGCAACATTACCCGCATCCCTAAAGACACTTGCAGATGAATCCGTCATCTCATCCGCACAAATCTCATCAAGAATGCCAGAATCCAGTTTTTCAACATTGAGGAATTTATCTGTACCAAAATTAAGAGGGAAAAGTCCATCTCCGTCCCCTGCTAATGTTAAAAACACCAATATTAATAATACTAATACCAAACTCCAATCAGAAGTTCCATTCGGTGGAGATCCTCCTTCTAGAGCACAAACTGAAACAACAACACAACAACAACAACCACAAATACAACAACATATAGAAATACAAGTACAACAACAGCAACAGAAACCACCACCACAACAACAACAGCAACAACAACAAAGACAATTAAATGTCTCCTCTGGTAAATCCGAAGTTCCATATGGCGGAGACCCACCTTCAAGAGCACCAACAAATTGGTCAAATAACTTTAAAAATTCCGGTACTCTTTCCAGTAACAATGCCGTTAATCACAATATCAGTCAACTCTCGAATCCAGTGAATAAATCGAAAGCCCTGGATAAAAATAAAACTATTCGAAAAAGTATTGTTGGTCCAATGACGGAACAATTTATTATATCTACAAAACCAAGGCCTAAACAAATATTTTCTACTGTCACTCAACTACCTCCACCAATGACCATTGCAGATAATACAGGAGTCATCAACAATAAAATCCGCACCACAGATCTACCATCCGATATGAGAAAAATCCCACAGGGTGAAACAAGGAAAGGTTCGTAATTCATAATAATAATATTATTATTAAAAATACTCATATTTGGAACTTTGTAACTATTTTATTTTATTTCTTTTATTCTATAAAAAAGACCAGGTATTTTGTATTTTAGATTGGATTTTTTATTTTATTTTAGAACAACAACAGCGTTCACCCTCTCCAAAGCCACATGGAAATGAAATCCTTCCAGGAGATCCAGAGGAATTAAAAAATACTCAGTATTATCCATGGGGAGAACCTCCATACAATGCAGAAAATTTGAAAAAGATTCTACAACCAAATACGCCACCACCTCCAACACAACAACTTGAGGAACCAGCTCAAAAAAAGAGGGAGGAAGTACATGAAACAGAGGAAGAAATGGCGAGTAATAGTAATAATAATAGTCCATGGGGTCAATCTGCATCCCGTCGAGAAGTTCGTTACATTCCACGGAAACAGTCTCACACACAATCCCGTCGAAGATTCTCCTCATCCACCTCGTCAAAAAAATATAAAAAACATCGAAGGAAATCCTCATCAAGTCAACAACAAGATGAAGGGGTTGTTGTACAACCCAAGGTCGAAGAAATTCCTCATCCAGGTCAAGAACCGCCTGTCGTGGATCCTAAATTAGGCAGAAAAGTAGTCAATACTATTTATGACCATCAAGTCAATACTCCTAATAATCCTATGGAAAATTCAAACCCTTCTCCTCCTCGAAATGAACAACAGTATTCTAATCCCAATCCAAATCCAAATAATGTAGAAGAACAACATAAAACTCAGACTGATAGTGAACAGGAGGCACAGAGAAATGTTTGGGAAAATTCCGTGAAACTGAAACAAAAAGAACAAACTAAAATTGTACAAAATCCAATGCCAAATCCGAATCCGATGAATACTAATAATGACATTCGAAGATATGGTACAGCTTTAAATTATGATGCACAAAAAGGAGTAAATCCTGCTGTTTACACAGCACTTCATGCAAAAACTGCAAAGTCAAAAATGACAAATTCTCAACAGCAACAACAACAACAACAGTATCAAAATCAACAGAAGAATAAAGTACACTTTTCTTCAGCAGTTGCACAACAACAGCAGCAACAACAGCAACAACCCAATTTAATAACAAACATGGCTGTTGTTGGAAAAGGTGTAATTCCAGAAAAACCCGGATCATTTGTTCCCTATTCTGGAGAAGTACATACTAGAGCTCCAGCTGTTTTGAATCAGCAAATTCCAGGGGCCAAAAAGTCACTATTGAACAACAACAGTAGCAATAAGAAGGAGCAGCGAAAGCAAGTAAACTTTTTCTTTTTCACCCACCAAACAACAGAACAAACAAACAAATAAACTTAGAGAACAGAGAAAAACTTTCATTATTATTATTTATTATTTATTTAGAAATTTTCACACATAAAAATCAGTTGCATTTTTATTTATAATTTCTAATTTCTATACAAGAAACTTTTAATGAAATTTACAATGACCTTTATTTTACTTTGATATTTTTGTCCACAGTCTTTTACTCCCTCTGGCTATGAAATTGAGGCTTACAACTACGATGCCAATGATCCAAATCAAGCGAGTCATCCTGATTCTCGGATTGCAGAACGTCAAGCAGCAGCTCTAGTGTCCAGGGAATCTCTAATTGCCTCCCCGAGGTATTCTGACTATGAAGTGAATAATAATTCAAATCCGATGGCCGCTCCCACAGTTCCGAAGGAAATAAATAATGAAGCTAGTCAAAAACCAGCCTATAGAAATCCAGTGAATAATAATAGTGCTCCAGTTCCACCTGTTGGGAATCCGACGCACATTGGACGAGGGAGTCAGTTTTGGTATTTTTTATTCAGTATTCAATTTAGTATTTAATAAAAAATAAAACAAATGCTTTTTACTTTTTGAGCATACATGAATAATAAAAAATAAAAAATAATGAAGCAAAATATTAAATGTTTTTATTTTTTTATTCATTATTATTTTTTTATATTTTTTTTAAAGGTACAGAGAAGGTCATGCTCCAAGTCAAGGTCAAGCATCCATCACCTGGTACCCCATCTCCGTGATTGCTCAAAACTGGATAACAAATGTCTATTTCAGTGATCTGGACGTTCAGTCGGTCCCCTCCTTCAAATACCCATCGAGAGTGGAAGAGGTTCATTTTGATGGCGTGATTAGTCAAAGGACTTTCCTCGCTCTCCTCAGTCGTCTCAAGGAATTAAAAACCTTGGAAGTTCATCTCTCCACCCTTCATCATCTCAACCTGGATCAATACTCTGTAGAATCCATTGAACTACCAAAACTCAAAAGTTTGGAAATCTCCTCTCGTGGTTTCACAGAAGCGGACACGAATACATACAACATGTCCAAAGTGATTGCCAATAGTATTCTCCTCTTGAATCTAGAATATCCTATCCTAACCTATATTGGTGTGTCCATCCCTTACGTTCAGTCACTGGAGAGACGCCTCATGCACGCCATCTGGCAGTGTATCCTTCATCATCGGAAAACCCTCCTCACTTTCAACATTGAATGTGCCTTTCAGGACAACATGAACGGGCGAGCACCTCGACCCTACATAGATCCCGCCATCATTGAAATGGACATTACTGGAGCGAATGAGGTCCGCTTGTCCAGTTTTCACATGTTCTACTGGACGAGGCTGGGCGGGACGGAGTTCTGGCGGAGATTTCTTAAATCACAGGAAAAACTAGAATACCTTCAATTTTGGTGTGAGGGGCCGCTCTACTACAAATTCCCTTACGATGTGGTCAAGAAGAATTATTATCAACTGTCCACACTCTCAATGAACATTGATGTCCGCTCCTATCCGGATCGTCATAATAAAGTTCCCATCGACTTTAACGTCTTCACTAGAATCCCTTCCCTCCGCACAATTGCACTGAAAGGGTTTCTTTTTGATGACAACTTTGCCCAATCCCTCTCCGTCCCCTCAAGAAACCTGAATAAACCGGACATAATAAATATGCAGAATCTTCCAAGGAAACTGGAAACGGTTAAAATCATGAACTTGAATATGGACAAGAATGATGTCAAGAGGCTCGTGCTGGATAATTCCAAGTTGAAAGTCCTCTATCTTGATAATATTGGGACGACTGGGAATCTTGGGATGACTCTGGATACTCTCGTCTCACTCTTGGAAAAACCGGATAGTTTTGTGGATAAAATTGAAATTTTTGATAGTTTTAATCGGCATAGTCTTGAGAATCGGGATTTTGATATGATGGCAGCAAATGTTGCAGCAAATACAGCTAATGCCAATGCCATGATCACACCTTCCAAAAAGAATTTAAGAACCTCTGTAAGTCGAAGAGGGATGAACCAAGGGTATAAATTAATTGCCCGAATATTATTGAAGAAAGAAAGTAAACCCTCTTTTAGAGCTTATAGGACCGCAAATGGGGATTTTGAAATCATTTATGAAGAGGATGAAGACATTCATATTGAAGGGAAGAGTAGTAAAAAAGGTGGCGAGTATGACGATGCACAACAATTACAACAACAACAAAAACAACAGAGGTACAATGAAGTTGACTATGAGCCAGAAATAAAATATCCACCAGCACACAATATACAACAACAACAGCAGCAACATCATGATAATCATTATCAAAATCATCAACCAATCAATAATCACCATCAATATCAACAACCGCAACAACAACACCAGCAAAAAATTCAAAATTATCCCAAAGTTATCCCACATTCGAATCAACTTCAAAATTCATATCCAACTCATCAAAATCAAAATCATGGACAATATCAACAACAACATCAACCGCAGCATCAGCAGCCATATAATAATAATGATAGGATGCCTCCATCGAAATATCCAGGTGAAATCCCACATTTTCCTATGAATAATAATAATGCACACCAACAACAGCAACAGTATCATCCACATCCTAATTCTCATCAGTATCAAAATCCAAATTCACATCCACATCCACAACAGCAATACCCAAATCACTCAAATCATCCTTATTCAAACCCAAATCCGAATCCGAATCCGATTCCAAATCCAACTGACATGTATTACAATGGAGATCTTAATTCACCACTGCCATCGAAATACTATTCCCCAGTTCAAGATGATAGAGGACTTAATAAAGTTTATAATATAGGTGGTCGAAGGGAGTCAAAATCCATTTATCAGCCTTCTGCTCCAGCACCACTATCTTCAGCCTCCAGATCCAATAATAATGCAAGTAGAAGAAAGTCCTCTTCATCTTATGGGAGACGGAAATCAGGGAGAAGATGAGGGGGAAAAATATAAAAGAAAAGTAGATTTTATTATAACATTGAATTTTTTAATAAAAGATAAAAGTAAAAATTGAAAAAGGGCAGTGGATCAAAGATCAAAAATCGAAAGCTTCTTTAACCTTCATTTTGTTCAAACTTCAAAGTTTTTTTTATTTTATGAGACTGATTTTTTTCCATAATATTTTTTATTTCATTTTTTATCATTTATTAGAAATGGAAACTATTTTCTTCTTTAAAAATTCATAGCAAACTAAAAATTTAAATTTGATACTGGGTAATTGGCATTATTTATTATTATTTATTAATTATTACATTGACTGTCTTTGTGTAGGAACAGAACTGCCTTTACTACCATTATCACTCGTTATTTTTCTTTGCATCCCCCTTGACTTTCCTCTAGAACTTTTGGGAGTACTTGCGGAGGGAGGAGCTGAGGATGGACGAGTACTAAAACTTTGAGCTAGTTGATTTTCATAGCTTTGTTCAGGTGGAAACATGGAGTCATCTGAATAATAATCATAACGATTCTTTGGATTTGGATTCGGGTTTGGAATTTGTACAGGGTTGGCTCTGGACATGAATTGGGATCTATTGCTATCATCAATGGGGAAACAAATTTCTTCCTTTGGTTGTTTTTGAGCTTGTCGTTCTTGTTCTTGCTGTTGTTTTAATTGTAACTGTAATTGTTCTGGAGTACACGGAATACATTTTTCTTCCTCTTGTTTACTACTATTTGTTCTTGTACTCAGTGCATTTTTACCATGTCGATTGTGTGAATCTTGATAAGGTGGATAATATGGTTTTGGATTGGTCCAGTGTCTTGTTCCATTAGTAGTGGCAGAGTGAGGAAGAGGATGACTAGAATTAGGATGTGGATTTGAATTTGGCGGTGTTGTAGTTGTACTTCTGGGTGGCGGGAGAGGTGGGAGTGGGATTTTCCTTGTAAAATTTGTATTATTTTGAGATGGTGTTTCATTTTCATACTGCTCCGCTTTACTAAGATGCCCTTGACCTTGACCCTGAAAATGTCCATGTCCATGTTGCTGTTGTTGTTTTTTTGGAGGTAGTTGTCTTTGTCTTTGTTGTTCTTGCTGATGTTCTTGACCTTTATTTTGAATTTGATTTTGATTTTGAGTACCATCTGGAAAGACACCTTTAGATAAATTTCTAGTGTCATTATTTGTGGGATCATCTTGACATTTTGGAGGTGGCTCACAAAAAGGAGCGGCATCACTTTGGGTACTTGTATTTTTTGGTTCATTGTACTGAATCCCAGTGTCTTCAATCCCTTGGAATTGTGTTCCTTCTGTAGTATGTGGAGGGGCTGATCGAGCCATCATAACTGTAGGTACACTGGGATTAGAATATCGATTTGAATTTGAATTAGAATTTGAATTTGTAATGGCTCTAGGACTGGAGTTTCTAATTTCTGGAATATCTGGAGCTTGATATAAAGTTGATTGAATTTTATTAGAATTTTTATTAGGAGCCTGAGGACTTTGATATGAGGAGGATAATACTTTCTCGGAATTTTTTTCATTTTCTAGATCATTCCGTTTGGAATTTGGATTTGGATTTGAATTTGAAAAGTCTGGAGTACAAACCAAATGAACAGCTTGTGGAGGTAGGCAAATTTCACCAGAAGCAGGATTTTGAGAGCCAAATTTATTGGATTTTTGACCATTTGTATATTGACTACTTCCATCCTGTGAAATATATTTCATAGTTTCTGCATTCCGCTTATTAGCTCCAGGAAAGGATTCATATTGAGTTTGTTCACTCTGAAGGACTTTCCTACTATCTTGTGTAGCTTCATCCATGATTTGTCTTTCCAGGTTGCCAAAATCATTATCAAAGGGTTTTTCCAGTGAGCCCTCTTTATTACGATTTCCCTTTCCTTTGTGTTTTTGTGGGAGGGGTGGAGGAGAAGGAGGGAGTGGACGAAAAGGCTCTTTTCCCTGTTTGCCTTTCCCCTCTTTGTCCTTGTGATGTTTGTCGTGATGTTTTTTCATACCTCCTCCTTTTCCTTTTCCTCCATTGTTACCTGATCCAGAACCGTATGATCCAGAATTTGAATGGATTTTATCTGATTTGTCAGAATTTGATAATTTTCTGGTATGATGAGGAGCTACATCACATTTTCCAGCGGCACATTTACCCTCTGGATCATCCGAACAAGTTGTTAGATGGAGGACGTGGTGTGTGTAGGAAGGTGCAGGTGGGATTTTAATTTTGTAATGTTTGGAACTTGTATCTGTATCATTACTGTTTTTCCTGGAACCTTTATCATTGTCTCGAGAATTTTTCCTGGATGTCATTTTATTACTTCCACTTCAATTCCAGTGTCTCTCATCTTCCTGTTCATGTTGTGTGTATTATCTGTAGGAGATGTGAGATATGAGACACATTTAACAAAAGGTGAATCACATTGTTGATTGTTCTTGTAAACTAAATCCTATAGATGATAGATGACAGATGAACCTTTTTACTTACTAAACTGTGTCAAATCCAATCCATACCAAAGAAGATGAAAACAGAGTGCTGATAGAACACCAATGAGCTGGTGCCTCTCAGCACAGTTTGATTTACAGCATTTTTTAAATTTATCCGTACTACATTTTAAAATTTTAATGAAACTAGAAAAAAATGGATGCAGAATGCAGATGCAAATCCAGTGAACTTGAGGAATTTTACATGTTGGCTTCCATCAGCTACTTCCAACTTTTCCGCCGCACACCCAGAAAAATGAAAAATCTCAAATTATTTTGTCGCAATTTCTAATTACTATATCAATGTCATAGATACTTTAAAGAATCGCTAAAAAACAAGACTTGAAAATTCAAAACAAAAATTAAAATTTTTCAAAAAGATTTTTTATTTTTGGTTTTATATATAGGTTCAAAAATTTATTCGTTGACTTGTGGATTGGTCGTCAAAAAGTTCTTCTTGCGACTTGAAAGACTTGAGGTAATTTGGTGAACTTTGAAGTTAGTATAATTTTGTAGCGGCGTAGATAGCATGAATCAACTTCAGACACTTTTGTAATTATTTTTGTCATTATTTGTCATTTGTCGATTGTCAACATTATTTATTATTTTTGTGAATGAATTTTTTCCAGTGCAAAGTTTCAAGCGCCTTCATCTTATAACTTTTTAAAAGTGAAGTGGACAAAACAGTCGGACTTACAATTTGAATGAGAAGCTTCTAAATCTACAAATCATCATTCATCATCAATCATGTCGAATCCAAGCCAAAAGGTAATAAAATTCCCTGTGATCAAGTATAATATAAAGTGTATAAAATGTCCTTTCAACTTATTATCAATTATCAATAATTTTATAAGTTGTCGAGTCGCTTCTAATTTCTGATGTTTTTATTCCTTAATTTAGGAGATTTTGGAGCAGTTAACTTTAATGGGCTTTTATGGGCCGGACTGGGATTCTTATCATATTGACAAGTCACCCCCACCTGCACTCGGCACTACCAATGTTAAACCCGTTGAAATGACGAAAAAACAATTATTTGTAATCAAAACTTGGCCCAAGATTGCAAGTTTCTTCCAAGAAGATGAAGATCCTATTGTAATTTCAAATGCGGAAACTGTTGCTAAAAATGGACAACTTACAAGAATCTTCCGTATTGGGTTTGATAATGAAAAGGGAACACAACGATGGCAGTTTGTCTTTGAAAAATGCATTGGTGAGATAATAATAGTAATTTTTGCTTTCTTATGTACATTTTTAAATGGTATAATGTATATAATGTATAATGTTATACTACTGGAAACTGGAACATCCTTTAATGTTGACATGACGATCCAATTAAATCTTGTAGACACGGGACTGGATGAGTTGAGTGAGAATACGGATATTCGACAGATTTGGGCAAGAACTCTCCCGGATCCTCTTCCTTCCATCAGTGAAAAATTCTTCTACTCCAGAAGTTTTGACACGGTAAAATTTTGTAAACAAAAAAATGCATGTTTTTTACTCCAGAATAAAAAAGTCTAACTGAAATTAAAATTCTTACAGCAAGCTTCCAGCAGTAAATTCAAGACGAATTGTGAGAGTGGAATTGTAACTAATTTTCAAAAGGGGTTCCTTGCTGAAATTAAAAATATTCTAGTAGAAGCCTACCAAAACCAGGATTCTGCATCCCAAGATCTTGGTGAATCTGACGATGTCTCCCCTGATAACTATTACTACAAAGGAAAGGAGTTTCAATTCCAAGATAATGGACATCACATCACATGGACTGTTTCTACTCGACAAGTTGACATTACAGAAACTCCAACTGGAACCTGGTTCGTGGAATCTGATCCATCTGCAGGAACTATAACTCCACCTGTCCAAGCCGAAGAGGAAAATTTGGAGAAAAATTTGGAATCTTTGAACCCATTTGAAGATGAAACTGTAATTCATAAAAATTAAAAATAGCTACTCAGTTTTGTAGAAAACAGGAAAAATTACTCTCAAGATTTACCATTAAAAGTTAAAATTATGGAAAATTCCTGTATGACAACGAAAAATCTAATTTATTATTTGCTATTATTTTTGTAGGATGACGGTTTAAAATCAGATGTAGATCAACAACAACAGATGATGGATCGTCAGGTTGTTGAGGAGAAAATATTAAATTTCATTGGTGAGATTTGGGGGAAGATTAGAAATTTTTATTTGGAATTTCCTGAAGATGAAACTCGATTTGCTACAACTGTTGCAAGGAAAAATGGATTTCCCACTCAAATCCTCGAACTCCATTTTGATACGTTGAATGAGCGTAACCGGTGGAAGTTTGTCTTTGAAGTTAGTGTTGCTTCTACGGAAATTCCAGCTCGGTCGTGGGCTCAATTAGCTCCAGGTTCAGTTGAAAATTATTTTGAAGCCAGAACTTACGAGTCTTATGAAAAGGTAATAAAACTAAAAACTACATAAAATCTTACATGTCTTTTATTTTTTATTTTTAACACTGCGTATTTATATATTTGATTGATTATTGATTTTACTATTGTGTCATTTTTGCATCTTTTTTTTGTTTTTTAAAAAAAAAGCGTGGCACCAGCGCCCTTCCTGCCGAAGGTGAGGAAAAAAGCAACTACTTTATGGGCTTTTATAAGCGGTGGTTTCTTAGTGAAGTTCAATGGAAACTGGTCAAATGTTTTGCTCAAGTTGGTTTTTTTACACTAAATCAAACATGTGATACTGATCCACATCATTTCACCTTTGGCAAGGATTTGGAATTTTCAGATAAGGGAGATCTTGTCACATGGTCATTTTCAGTTCAAAAGTGTAAGTATAAAAAATAAAAAATATGCTAATTACTAATTATTAATAATAAGTACTGATTTGATTTTTTTTAATCTTTAAAAATACAAAATATTATTTTGAAAATAATAATATTATAGATAATTAATCTTCAGTTTTATCTTCCTTGTTTCCTCAGTGGCGAAATATCCGTTAAATGATGTCCCACCCAATGTTTGGTGTTATGGAACCTCTGAAAGTTTCTCCTCCCCACAAACTACCACACCCATTGAAGGAGGAGCAGAATCAGATGTCTCTCATGACGAAACGGTCAAAGAAGTCCCTGAAACTTCAAACACGTTGGATGACACAGTTCAAAACTCAACTACAACAACTGGAAAAGCTGAAGTTACAAAATCCAAATCTAGAATCAAGACTTTAGCTCGAAGTAAAAATAAAAAATACATTATTTATTTATTATCTATTATGATATTTTATGCGTTTATGATTTCGTTTTAACTAAGCTCGGAATTTAATTATTATATTTTTTACATCTGTCATTTCAGATATCGTAAAGCCGGTCATGGAGAAAACCTCTTGGTTTAAAACGAGTGGGATTTTCCGTGTCACAGGAAAAGGGAAAGGTGGACATAAAACTTCAGTAAAGGATGCTGGAAAGTCTCTTGATGATAGTCATGTGCTGGATAAAAAGACAACAAAGAATTCTGGTAAATCCAACAGTCTCAAGAGAGATCAATCCTTAGCCTGAAAATTTCATAGTCATTATTATTATTATTATTATTCTTCCTCTGCACAAAGTATATTTCATTTTTACTCTTTTAAATTTAAAAATTTTAAAATCCAATATTACGAAATTAATCATTAATTATTATTCTTATTACTGTGAAGAGTCTGCATTAGTGTGTTTTTATGCATTTTATACGATATTTAAGTAGTATTTAGTTTTCAGTACTTCACACGAAGAAGAATCATCTTTTCGATGTATCTACATTATTCATTATTCATAACAAGCACGTCGAATGCAGAATAGTTTGCTGACATAATGACAAAATTCTAAATTATTATTACTAGAAACAGAAAAATAAAATCACTTTAACTGAACTGCCAACTAATTTTAGAAAAAGAAAAAGTAAACCACATGTCCAAGTTCAATGGGTTGTTCGTTTTTTAAACTCTATACAAAGTACTAAATACTAAAATAAGTTTTTAACCCATTTAGCACGGTATCATATATGTTGTGATGGAAATTTCCCACACTACATTTCTGATATCACAAAAGTTATGAAATTTCTAAGCAAGTCTCAAAATCGAATTTCACAAAAGTTATGAAAGTCAAGGGTCTTGTTCAAATCCTGAGTTCATAACTTTTGTGAATGTATTTATATCAATTCGTGGCCGAACGTCACAACTGTTATGAAATTTCATTTTTCTGCATAATTTTTTCT
>JABASP010001501.1:0-28729 GCA_019776565.1 Sminthurinus signatus | reverse complement strand
TCGATACTGGATAGAGTGGAAAAGGCAAGACGAGAGGGGAGAGGTATTTCTGATTTCAATTGGGTTTCTTGGAAGTTGGATGCTGTGGAAGCAGATGCGGCTACGTGTACCAAGTATTATGTAGTGTATTGGGGATTGTACATTGTGCATTGTGCATTGTACATATTCCGTGTGCCAATTTATACATACAGGATTTAAAGTATGCAGGTTAGAATTTTTTAATATTGGACTTTTGTGGTTGATTGCGGTTGGATTTGAATGTGAATTGACTTGGTTTGGCTTGGCTTGGCTTGGCTTTTCTCCTCTTTTTACCTTCTCTTTTTTTCTCGTTAAATTCCATAGATAGTTTTAAAATAGTGGAGACGGGAGTAAAGACAGAAACAGATCTGGAGATGAAGATGGATGTCTTGATATAAGTATCTCTGTAGAATGTAGAATGTAGAATGTAGGGAGAACAGGAGTTTGAGGAATGGGGAACGGATGAATGTATAAAATGTAAAAAATGTATCGATGGAATATTGAGTAGATAGGTGGATAGATTTAGTTGGTGTAGTTTCCTCCCTTTTCATTCCTCTTTGTTCTTTTCTCCATGCATTTAAATATACATTGTAGATTGTACATCATGCATTGCACAATGTGCATATGTGTCAAGGAAGGGCTTCAAATGGTTTTTCGATGATTCACAAGTGTGAGGATAAGTCAATTTTGAGTTGTTCGGATGAGCCTCTTACACTTTTTTTCCATACCAATTTACTACTACTACTACTAGTAGTACTATAGTAGTACGGCATAGCGTATAGTGTAAGGTATGCCATGATATGAGATGGCACAACAAGATGCAGAGTTGAGATACTGCGGATTCTGTTCATGATAACAAGGAGTTTTGGAGGAAAAGACAAGGCAAGGCAAGACATTGACGATGAGGATGAGGGTGAATTTAGAATTTAGACGTCTCAAAATATCCTGTGCGTACGTATTACATAACCAACCTATTCTTATTTATTCCATTTTTCCAATTTGAGGGAACGTGTCTTTCTGTTGGCTGTTGGCTGGTAGCTGCAACACTGTGACTCTTCCGTCCGAATAGAATGAAGAACCATCCATTCATCCGTATGTGTACATTGTACATATTTATGCATGGATGTGGATTTGTATGTGGAAGTGGACGAGAGGAGGAAGTGTAAATTGGATGTTTGAAAGGGGAAATTTGGACGAGTTTTCTCCCTTTTTATTTTTTGGATTTTTAGTGAAAACTCCGGAATAGAAAAATGAGAGGACGGGGCGAGAGAGAGGGACAAAGTGTGAGAGTGAATATAGAATATAGAAAATATATAGAAAAGTGAGAAGAATGAGGAAGAAAGTTATCCCCATCATGTCCAAAAAAACTAGGAAAATGAAGAGAATGAAGAGAGAAGAGACCATGATAGAAAATATAGAAGAGAGAAGAGAGCAAAAGAAGGAAAAATCATCTAGCCAAGTCTATGAGATCCATTTTTCTAGTTTTCTAGTTTTCTCGCATTTTTTCCCTCACTCACTTCACTCCTTCGTGTCGTCGAAGGAGTATTCATGTACACTGTACATTGCACATTGTATACACTATACAGTATACAGTGTAAAGAAGCTGTGAATTGTGAAAGTGGTGGAAACCAGGAAGAACAAGAAAAGTCCTTTCACTCCTTCACTTTTTCTGTTTTCTCCTGTTGTCCATCTGTTAGTTGGAAGTAGTTGAAAAATTTGAGCGTGAAATATATGTTTTTCCTTGAGGCTCTTTTTCCATTCCACCCTCACTATCGCCCGTGTTATCTTCCCACTTTCCAACTCTCTGGAGGCAACTGGAATTTTTTATGTATGTTGGTCCTTCGTCGTCCTCCTCTTCTTCTTTTACTTCTTATTCTTCTTGTTATACCACTACCACTATTTTCCCTTACCATACCATAGCTCCCCCGGAAAAAATCAAGAGGGAAAAAAGGGCAACTGTACCTTGCACATTGTAGATTCTAGATTCTATATTCTAGATTGTACCATGTACATGAGGCAGGACGGTCGATGTACAATGTACAATGTACAGTACATGTGTAATGTGTACTCTACTCCGTTTCCCGTTTCTTTCTGTTCGTGCAACTTCTCCAGTTTGAGTGAGAGTCAGGTCTATTCGTTCCTCGCCCTCGTCCTTCTCTTTCTGCAGGCACAGGAAATTTCTTCCTCTCCCCACAACTATTTCTCTTATTTCTTGGTTCTTGGTCCTCCCGGATCTTGGGCTTTCTCAGTTTTTACGTGAGAGAGAAGTCTTTGCCTCTTCTAGATCCCAGTTTCCACAATCCAGATTCCAGATGAACGTGTACAATATACGATATAGGAACATGGAGTAAATCCTACATATTTATGTATTGTGCATATCACAATATCACAGATACAGATCCTGGGAAGCGATAAGAGTATAATAGCTAATTCCTGTAGTAGAAGCATTACAACTTACAACTTGTCTAGATCCAGATAACTTTTCAATCTATTTAATATGTACACTTCACGTTTCATATTGTGTGTATGCTGTATGTTATGTGTTGTATGCTGTATGATGTAAAGAAAATGGAAATGGAATGGATCTACCTTCTAAAATCCGGATATCAATACTCAATACGTGTGAAAGAAAAGTTTTTCAAATTTTCTTGACTTTCCAGATTGTACATCCGAAATCCGAAATCCGTATCATATCAAAGTTTAGAAGTTGTATTGTAGTTTTCAGGAACGGTTGAAGAGTTAAAAGCTGAATGGATGCGAAAAATGTAGCTTGAGTTTTAAAGCAGAATTGTCTTGAATAGAGAAAAGGGCTACTTTGTTTTGCTGTGTGGCATCGGCATTGGTAATCGTCATAATTTCACGTTGAAGCCGTCCTGCCCTCTGTCGGTCCTCTCCATTTCTAACCCTGAATCAAATATTGCTGGCGGCCTCAGTAAACTCGTGTAGTCGGGAGAATTAGCAAAATTGAGTTTCAACTCTGCAAATTCTGGTAGGAGTACTAGTGTACATGATATTTGTGGGTAATTGTGTTTTATTTGACATTACTTTAATTGTGAATCATATTTAATACTAGAATCTAAAGCTTGAGAGAGTCCTTGTGAACGTTTAGTGCTCTGTTACATATAATTCAGATCATATTGGTGGAACAATAAAAGTGTAATAAAAAATTCACATTGAATGCGAAATAAAAAATAAAGTATAAAAATATCCTGGACTCGTGTTGTTCACAGTTGACAGTTAACAAAGTGTTAAGTTCCAAAGAAATGTATTGAAAAAAATCACACAAGACAAGCCACAATCATTAAAATGTGAAAGACGAAACTTTGAATTTCAAAAGGTGCAGAATAAAAGTGTATGGAAAAATTGGTTGCTTCATCTGTAAGAATTTACGACCCGGCTGATTTTTAAAGTCACAGGAATTTTCCGTAAGTATACAAAATGCAAAATATTAAGTACATGTAATTCATAATTTGGCTTAAACTTTACAAATGTCATAAGTCATAATATAAACATGTTGTAAGTTTTAATTAACGCTCAATCTCGAGCATCACAAAGCATGTTATCATAAATATTTACTTGCATTCGGCTCCATACTTGTATTGTCAAAAACTGGATTTGAATTGTATTAATTCCAAAGAAACTAGAACAAACATGTCAGCTTGTATATTATTGTGTTAAAAGTGAAAAAGAGTTATGAAACTTATTGATCGCAGTTCAGTATCGTAATTTTTTTGGAATAAACTTTTGATGATCACAGATCAAAGATGAAAGATACATAAACAGAACATGAAAAAAATATTAATATCAAAATGAATTTGGTATCAAGTATTCAGTACTAAGTAAAGGGTAAGAGGATTTACACGACACTATTTTTATTACAAAGTGAGCTGTGAATATTCTCCAATCTCCAGTGATGTATTAATTTCTCCCTACTCCCTACTCCTTACATAAATATTAAATATCCATGCCTACATACTTTTATTGCTACACGCTGTAAAAAAAGTCAACATTGGAAAGAAACAAAGAAGACTCGGGATTTGGGAACGGTAAAGAATGAAGAATAAAAGTCGACAAAGATCCTTTTAATATGACAATAAAAAAAAGGAATTCATAAAATACGATCCCGTTTCTAATCTTGTACAAGTTGTACTTTATTTCATCTTGGAGATCTACAATCTACAGTCTATATAAATGACATGACAAGGGATCTTTTGGTTTACACACATTCCTATATGTGGGAATGAATACAAAACACACAACAATAATATCTAACTTGTAGTGCAATATCAAAGCTACATTCTACATAGGTGGATTTATTCATAACGTGCCATGTCATATTACATATTATACATACATATTCAGTGCTTCCGTCTTCCGTCATTGAATTCTTGTCTTTTCCCTTTTTTACATCTTCCTCATTTTTTTCTTTCTCCGATTCTCCAATTGATTTTCATCTACTTTATTTTATTGCTCGCTTAGTCTCTTTTTTTATCCCTTGTACTTTATAGATAGACATGAGACATACAGACTACACAGAGTACATGTATCTCAAATCTCAAGGTAGAAATATATCCTACACTATACCATCTCTCTTTTGTGGCTTTATCTTTTATATTCTCACCGTTTTTTATCTATATATGTCTCCACATGAACACTAGTAACGAGGAACTAGGAATAAATTGCTTCAATGCTACTACATGTTGTACATAAAGTATAGAGAATTTTATCCCTTTCTTCCGCGTTTACTAATACTCTTCTTCATGCTCATGTATTTAGATACAATATACAATGTACAAACGTACAACGTAGGATGCACAATGCACAAGTAAACTGAAGACACTTTTGTGCACTTTTTACAGTTTTACCTATGAAGGTTTTGAATCTGCTGTAAGGGAAGCAATATCAAGTAAACATGTAAATATAAAGAAAAGGTATATACAAAATAATATAAGAGGAAAGTGAGCTTACAGTTTACAGTGCAGTCAACATACACCAAAAGCAGTCACATATCAGAAATGAGAAATAAATGTCGAGTAAAAAGGTTAGATCTTTTCTCTTGTTGTGTACTGTGTACTGTGTAGTGTGTACGTGTGTCGTCTTTCCATGTAGATGCATTATAGATCTATTTATTTTTCTTTCATTTCTTTTCTTTGTCTACCTCTCTTTTTGAGATCTGACTTAAGGCTCAAGGCTTCAGACTCACGGCTCAAAGGTTCGGTTGGGTTGAGAGTTGAGATTTGCGATTCGAAAAGTATTAAGGAGGAAAGTGGAAGAGAGAGAAAATGTTTCAATGGAGAACTAACTCCGTGTCTCATTTCTTTTGCATTATCTCTTTTTCTTTCTTTCTCCTCTCTAGTATTTTACTCGAGTCTCGAGATGAGCCCTCTTTGCTCTTTGTGTGTTGTTTTTTCCCTCTCGTTCACTATAAGGGAACAACGAGCGATAGTCCAATAAAATGGCAATACAATATTGGATCTGATTGGGATTTGGGATCTACTTTTCTCGCAATTTTCTCTCAATTCTCAACCTTACTCGTTTTATAAGTACTTTTATTGTTTATATTTGCAATTCACTAGTTACAAGGTAAAAACCAAGTGAAACATGTGGAATATGGATTGCAATTATTATTTGTAAAATAGTTCTTGTATTAGTGTAGAAATATGATGTTGTTTATTGTTAGGTTTTATGCACGGTTGAAGACAAAAAGACAAATACACACAAATACACACAAAAAATCACAAGGGTAATTCATGCTTCATATTCCAAAGAAAGTACACGAAAGATAAAGGAAGGAAAAGTGTTAATGCACAATATACAATATACAATGTACCATGTACAACCACAACCACTGTCTGTGAGACTGATAGACGAGGAAAGAAGCTTTCCCTTTCTTCCTATTATTGCAAGGGAAGGTTAAGCTAGATGGGGAGTAAAAGTCACGAAAGCAATAAAACAAAATCCGACTTTTACATCCACATCCACAGTCTTTGGTTTTGCTGTTGTGTTGTTGATGGGAGAAAGTGTCTTTTGATCTACTGAGCTTGCACAACTATTTCCTATTTGTTGGTGTGTTGGTTGTTGGTCGTTGGTAGACAACACATGTACAATTACGGTAGAGTATACAGTACACAAAATACAGAGTACAGTACATAGTACATACATACTTGAAGATAGTTCTGGATGGATAAATATGTTGTGTGGAGGAAGGAGAAAGTGGAAAAGAACACAGAAATTACAGGGAATCGCATCCTGAGGGAATCCGATTGGAATTATTTACGACACGTGACTAACATCTTGAATCTTGAATCTTGAACTGAACTGCAAACTGCACTTTGTACTTTGTACTCGAGTTTTTTCTCATCTTTCTGAGCAAATTCCTTGTACTTCTTTTTGTCTCTGTCTATAAGCCGAATCTTCAATCCTGAGCCAGTGCATTTAGTCTCACTTTATTATACATGACTTTAGTTTGTAGTTTGTAGTTTAGTAAATAGCAAAGCTTCCCATTTCTCACATGGAAAAAAAGTACAGGAATCAGGGATACAAAATAAAAGCATAAAACTTGTATAGAATGTAGGTAGTCCACGTTTTTGGGAAAATCAAAGTATTCTTGATCCAATCAAAATCCTCTACTGTATCAATTTTTTCATTCTTATCTCATCAATCGAATCTAAAAAAATCAATACTTTTCCATTTAATCTTATAATTTCGTTTGAAACAAAAGTAAAATCCTCATCTTCAAAACTAGATGTTTTTCAATTTTCAACGGTTTGAGCACCAATTCCAATGTCAAGTAAGCACAATTTTCTAAACTAATTGTGAAGAAAATCCTTTTGACATTGAAAAAGTAAAGGAATGAACAATGAACATTTATGAATAAATTCATCTGCCGAACAGGAGCAGTGTAAAGGGTAAAGTACGTATTATTTTTTTGAGATGAACACAGAAAAGATATCTTTGTTTTCTATCGCTCAAGACTCAAGACTCAAGATAAATCTTGACTGACTGGTCTGCTCACAACTGGGATTCGGAATTGTTCTTAATACATTTGTGTGTGTGTATTCCAAGTTCCAAAGAGATGGAAGAACAAAGAAAGAAAGAAGAATAAGAAAGGCAAAGAATCCAGAAGCAGAATACTTGAATACAAACAAAACTACGGCTAATACTTCTTGTACTTTCGTTCTGCATCCTTCATATTACATCTTTCATTGGAATTGGCATTGTACATTTTACTCCACACTGAGAAACAAGGAGAAATGGTATCCTAATATTCTTATTCTTCACAGATGAATGATCATCTTGTTCCTTGTTCTATCTGTCTTTCTCCCTGGGAGTTTGTCAATATTGAGGAATCTACTCGAGCAGGGAAACCCTCTTTTATTTGATTACGCGAGACTACGAAGACGACTACTACTAATATTTGCAATTGACCAAAATTTATTATCGACAAACACACAGCACACAGCTACTATACACTATACATGGTAAAATAAAAGTACAAGTAGACAAAACAGGGGATGAGGTACAAGGTACAAGGTACGAAATTGACTATGAGAACAGCAACCAGAGTAAGGAACAAAATAAACGTAAACTTGTACATTGTACATGTGTGTGTATGAGTGTGTAGTGTGTAAGTGGATGAAAAAGAGAAAGAGAGGAAAGAAAGTGGGAGAGGGAGGGAGACAACAATATATCTGTAGAAATAGTAGTAAGAAAAAATGAGATGAGCGATGAGGAGGAGAAAGAGGAAAGAGGAAATAGTCGACCTAAGGAAAAAAAATCCAAGGTCTAAGAAGAAGGGGAGAAAAGACAAGACGAGACAGGGAAAGTGAGCAAAATGAGAAAGAATATCGAGATCGAGAAAGAGAGAGATTATTCCAAGAGAAACTTCATTTCTTCGAACTGTGCTCATCTTTTTTTTCTACTTCTTTCATATGGATATTATTCTTCTCCCCTTTCCTGGTTTTGTCTTGTCTTGTCTTTTCTTTTCCTCTTCTTCTTTTTTTCCTCTTCTTCTTTTTTCCATATTCCATACTCCATGTATGCTTCATGGATGACATGAACTTATATGTTTTATAGAAGGAGGAGCCTTTTTGTTCTGTGTATTAAATCCCAAGTTTAAGTGGATGCAGGTGCATACAACTAACATACCTAAGTACGTAAGTAAGTTCAGAGTAGGAAGTAGAGAATAGACAATAGAACATGGAAAAAACTGACTCTCCTGTCCATAACCGTCCCTCTCATTCTCATTCTCATTCTTGTGGAAAATAATTGAGAACTCTTTAAGAAAGCCTGAAATCTACTTTCTTGGGTCTACTTTTCCATCTTCCAAATTTTTTTCTCTTCTGTCTTTTTCTCCTCCTTAGTCCCATCAAGTGTAATGGTTTTGAACCACTAGATATTCTACATTCTGTATTATTCTAGCTCTCTACCAACTGCCAATTTAGAAGGATGGAGGATGAAAAGTACACGAGATGGATAGTATATATTGAGAGGAACCTTTTTTAGCTTTCTCAAGATTCATTGCATGGATACTGTGTGCAGTGTGCAAGTTAGAAATAAAACATACATAGAGTATATTGTACACTGTGCAATGCACAAGTAGCGGATCAACCACCACTTTCGTCTTTTTGTTCTCTGTCTATTTTTCTACTTTTCTTCTTCGTCTGCCTTCTCATCCAATTTCCTTGAAATATATCGTATCTAACATTATATTTTAAATTGAATGGGGGTGGAGGATGGACGCGAAGACATGATTCAACCATAATGAAGCATCTTTTACACTGTATTATGTATTATGTACAAAACGGTTTCAACTTCTTATGCTACGCTCATAGTTGACTTCATACTTGCAGAATTGGTAGATTGTAGAATGTAGATTTAACTGCAAATATGCCTGATATTTCTACTCATAGCTCATAGCTGTGTAAGCTTGAATATGCATAAAATGGGTAGAAAGGCAATTTTTATAAGGAAACAATCCCAGTTTTTTGAGTAAATGAGTCGATGGATGTGTAATGTGTACACATGTTTACATTCTAAATTGTAATTAGAAACTGCAGCTTCATGTACATGTGTTGTATTCATAGTAAATATCAATACCAATATCAGCAAAAAAAATATTTTGAGTTTTGACTCTTGACAGACTCAATTCTTAATTCCTTCGTCTTGAAAATCCAACTTGTATTTTGAAATGGTGAAGAAAAGTGAATAGCGTATAATATTTGAAGTAGGGTGCTAGGAAAGGTTGAGGAAGAACACTAAAAGAGGTATTGTTTTCTTCTTTATTCTTTCTCCATAAAATTATGCCTTGACTGTGGTCTATGGTCTGTGGAATGGTGGGACATGGAATTTCATGTGTGTGTTGAATGTTGTAAGTTATGTTATCCGTTATCGGAGCTAAACAAGTGAGGTGTTTATGTTCTTATATAAAGTTATATAGATGTGTGTAAACCCCCAGTTACTCTTTCATTTTCCTTCATTCATTCATTGACTTGGCTACTCCTGTTCTATTCTGTTCTGTGCCTGTTCATGGCGTCCCCACCGTCGTCGTCGTATTCTTGTATTCGTGTAGGCATCAAACGAAATTCCAGCTTCCGTCTTTCAGGCTCTTCTAACTCCTAACGATTCTTCTTTCTTTCTTTGTCGGGCTCCCTCTTCAACTTTGGAGAGGAGAGTCTGTCAGTCTAGAATCTAGAATCTAGAGTCTAGCGTCTAGAGTCTATAGAGTCTGAAGGTTATGCCACTCCACTTTGGAATTTGGAATGCATCTATCGTCAAAGTTTTATGTAATAAAGAAAGAAAGAAAGGGAGAGAAAGTGAAAAGGGAAGATGGAGATGGAATAAGGATGAACCGGGGAGAGGGACAAGGAAATATCGTGCTTCGTAGGTAAATTTCTTCTTTATTGTAGGCATACATGTGCTTAGATCTTAGATATGTATTAAGATATAGATTATAGATGTAGCCCATTTAATGTATGTGATCCCGTCCAGGATGCATGTTTACGGGGAAGAGTGCATTTTTGTCTTGGTTAGAAAGTAGAAAGTAAGTGAGTGAGTAAGTACATAAGTAAGTGAGGGACACAGCGGAGAATTCATATGTAATATGTATGCAGTATGCAGTATGCAGTTCCATGGAGAAGAACAAATAGAACGTGATGAGGATAGCAAAATCTCATCCTGTTCTTCCTTCTCTTTGTTTTCCTTCACGACTCATTGCCTTCTCCTCTTTCTCCCCAAATTCAAAATCTTCTCAACATCTTTGAACATCAAATTAGTCACTGTCGATATCCAAAACAGAGGATCTACAATCTACAATCCATACACTATAAAGTTACATAGTTATGATAATAGCCGCATTATATGTTATATGCTTATGTACTATGTACTACTAACTTCTTCTATCTTCTATGGTGTTGGAATAAAACCATGTTTCGTTTTCATCACTCTTAAATTATCCATCATCAACATTTTACTTGTCGTCATCTTATTTTTTACTTAATTTTCTTGTCCTTTGCTATATTATGTTCAAATTTGTTATGCCAACCGATTGATTGCAGTTCTATCCCATCTTATGCAAGTAGCAAGTACCAAAAGTGCCTAAGCAAAATCTGCTCCTTTTTATGAGTTTGTAGTTAAATGAAACTCAAGTTTGTAAATGAAAGTCTCTCGTGTATTACATAATACAGCCAGAGGAATTTATATACTGATACTTTCACTGATAAAGATGCGCTAAAGATATGATGATGAGAATTGTGAGTAGATACTTTTATGACTTTACACTGTAGAGAGTAGATAGGTACTCAAGAAAACTTTTCAAAATGTCGTTGGAGTGGTTTGCACAAGATGAGAAAATTCGCATAAATGAGGATTTGGATATTGAGCTTTCAGTTTTGAAGAGAAATCAAGAATCATGATGATTATGTTATACTCTGGAGGAAATAATTAGGAAAATTTGTTTTCTTTCCCAAACTGACTTTTCCAACTTACTTTCTCTTCAAAAGGCAGGGAAAGTTAAAATAAAAAAAAGAGAAGAAAATGACATGGTATAGACTATAGACATTTCTAAAGTAAAAACATCAAGGATGTGATTTTTCACAGTCAAATGTCCTAGACTGGGATCTGAAATGTCTACAGTTTACAGTCTACGTTTTACCCGCAAAATACACATGTCACAGACTCATACATTAAATATATATCAACCTCTCTGAAAACTCCTACATGAAACTTTGTCAATCTTCTTCCTTTTCTTTCTTCTTTCAGTCTTCTTTTTCCTTTGGGCTCACTTGGTTTCAGCAACTTTTTTTTCTTCAAGTTTTTTCCTACTTTTTTTTTATTCCAGTTTAAAACGAGAAACTAGAATTGAGAATCTAGATTCTAGATTCTAGATTCTCAAGTACTTATAGTCTTATGGTAAAACGTCTATATTCTGTATAAATGTATTTTATACGTATTTTTCCTCATGTAATCTTTTTCTTCTTCTTCTTGTGTATTTTCCTCCTATTTTAGGTTCTTAAATGGATAAAAATTATGGTAAAATACATCAAGTTTCCAACTTTTCCCTCATGTAATGAGATTTGGGGAAATAAAGATGAAGAAATAAATTACAATCGCATTACATCTTACATCAAAACGGTTTGGCTTGTGGGTTGTGTATATTATATTTTTATATACAAAAACTTTCTCTTATTTTTATTACGCATTTTATCATGACCACAAAAACTGATTTTCCCTTTTTGTTTTCAATACAGTTTTGTATCAAAGAGTACAACAAAATTCTACAAGTTATTGGAATTTGTAGTAGGATTGCTAAAGTTGGAATTTGGAATAATAATAAATACATATGTATTTTGTGCTTGTATAATTGTGTGTGTATCTCCATTTATTATGTATTATACTTATTTTGTCTGCACATGTACATGTGTGAACAAAACAGCTTCACTTTTATATCTTACGTACATTGAAAAATGAAACATATGTAATAATAACATTATTCCCTAATGCTATTCAAAAATAGTCACAAAACAAAAACCCAAATAATTCCAAAGTGGAAATGCTCCATAAAAATGGAACTGAAATGTGAATTGTAAATTGTAATATTTTTATTTGATATCATTAATGTAGCTTTTCAGCATTTTCCTCAGCTTCATTACAAATCAATAAGAAACATATGATGAACCAACATTTTCCAAACTTATTATATTATTGAATAATAAATATCTCCTTTTTATCTATAAATACACATACATGTAGACGTATATAATATATTTACATACTCTCACATTTTCCTGACCATCATCTCTTCCTGGTTAACTCTAGAGATCTAAATTGTTTATTAAACTATCCATATCTTGTTTTTGGTCATACAAGCAGTGAATCACTCCGTACTTACCAGTGGTAATAAAATTTCAACGTGGACAATGGACAATATATTTTTATGTGCACAGAAAATGTGATCCACATTTTGAGTAGTAATTTTGTAAACAACAAGGCTGTATTGTTTTTGTTTTTTTTTGCACAAACAAAAACAACAAGACAGTAATAGATAATGGATAAAATGAACAAAATTGTTTGCAATAGTCAAAATCGCAGATACACACAGTACATCATAGAACTATGAACTACCTACATTCTACATCTTCGGTTTTGAATTACATTTTACATGCATGTAGCATATTGCAGCATAATATTGTAATTTGATAGGAAGTGTACATATAGGCTACACACATGGATTTTTAGCTTCAAAAAGTACATCACTTAGATATGTATTCTCATTGGAGTTTTTTTAACGTTAAAACACACAAAAGAAAAGAAAAGATTCACTAGGTATTATGGCTCCATCCAGTACTAATAACAATCAAATATCGTAATAAAACTACAACTGTTCGCATTATAGGGTCCGTTGGAGATTTTATAACATGTGGAAATAACGAGATGACATGAGATTTCTTCTTGGTAGATTTGCAGATATAATAATATATTATAATATGCGTAATATTATAAATTATTATGCAACTGTAAACTGTAATGTAACTTATGGCAGTGAAGCCCCTAGCCTTGCTTCTAGCTACTAAAAAATACTAAATAAAAATGTAGCTATCGTAATATTGAAAACTGAAGCAACAAGCTCACAAGAATTCACGTATGCCTCAATAATCAATACTCGATACGATTTTTCATATTATTTAATAATCAGTGTTTTCCCGCATCAGTAGTTACAAAGAATTGAACTCTGATTATTTCATCTCTTATGTATAGCTGTAGGTGCTAGCGGCGATTTAAATTTTGTTTACAACATGTTCCAAACGTCACTGATGATTTTGCAAGAGAATACACATACTATATTATGAGCCATTGATAGATATAAAATACAAATGGAAAGGAACGGTAAAGTAAAAACGCATGTTTTGAAAAGATAACAGATCTACATGGAAATAAACGTAAAAAAACGTAAAATTCAGGGAAAACCTTGAGACAATAATAATATTATTATTATTATCTATTATTATTATATCAATACAAGTTACAAACAACAAACAGCATACATACATACATTCATACAAACATCCAAATCATACCATCCTTACATTATATTTTACATTGAATGTGCAGCAGACAAAAACATTTACACTATTTGAAATTCAAATCATTCTTCATGTTCTCTTTCAATTCTATTCTAGATCCTATATGGTATACACATTATACTTTACCCTTTTCTTACATACACACACACACATTTATTCTATATTCTACATTTGCACTTACACCAATACATGTATAAAGTTAAATACGTATCATAATATATATATAATAATATATTGGTCTGTACAAATAATAATGGCATAACATATTTTCAGTAATAATATTACACTACATTGTATATATTGTATATATAATTTCGTGGCTTGTTTACATTGTATTATGTTTTACGTTTGTATCTCATCCCACAACAAATGACATATATATATATAGTACAACAAACATGGTACGTTCATTTTAAAAAATACAAACAACAGAAATAATTAACATTTCAGTTTCAATTTTTAATTTGGACTATAACCTACGGCGATTAACAAAATGAATCCTCCAATAAAAATCGTAACAAATATTTTGATTACTACTAACAAATGTATTATGTATGTATCGAGAGAAAAGAAAGAAAATAGGGCTAAATAAGACTATTGTTTCAGCATGAAACATGATTAACAAACGTAATTGACACTATATTAGTATAAATACTTAACATTACAGAATCCATTGTTATTTTTTAGTCTATACAGGAATGGATATATTACAGTATTTAGACAGTATAGGTCTGTGAATGTGTACGTACATGTAACATGTACAAGTTCATAACTCATAACATCATAAAGTTAAAATAGTGTCACTATTTCTTACAATAATTACTTTTGTAGCATATAAGTCGAAAAGTTATACATTATGTACATGTTCATGAATAATATAACTTATCGCCATTGAATATTTTTTTGAACATTATCAATTTCATTTGTGTTTTTTGTTTTTGAAAATATTTTCAAAATTGTCATTTTTTTTATATCCTGCTGAGATATTTGAATCTAGACCTAACGTCAATACTTTTCTACTAATACTTGAAAATTTACATTACTGTATGATATAGTGATTATTGTAACGGTAATGTATATGGGTAATTACAATGTATAGTCGTTGGTATGTATAGTATAGAAGATACAGTTTCCTTGTACAATATGAGGTAGCCAAAAACGTATCTATCTGTACTCATCTGTATCAGATTACTTCATTTTCTTTCATTTCATACTCATTCAGAATGAGTCATTCCTTTTTTAACTATGAAATAAAAGTCTATAATTGAATCTGTAGACCACATATACTTACGTTTTTGTGAGATTATGTCAAACGATAATATATATATTAAATATAGAACCTGTTTGAACTATAGCAAAAACAAATTGTGAATTGTTCGTAATTCCTTGAAAGGAAAAGGAAATTATTCTTTTTCTTCTTCTATTAATGACCATATTAAATAATGGCAGGGTTTGTTTTAAAATATATATGTATATTGTATAGGCATGATTTTTATCAACTATAATATATTATTATGTATTTGAATTTCTTGTCTGTTTCATTTTATTTGTAATCATAGTAGGCTGCCTTGTAAACACATATTGCAAAAACAATACCTATGATTTGTACTAAGGCTACCACTAATCCTACAATGATTGCAATGTTCATTGCATTTGAAAGGGACTCAATTAACACATCCAGGCATCCACGATTGTAATAGGAGTTTTTGGCAGTTGGTGAACTAATACAGCTTCTATCTTCTGGTTTTAGATCCAATACGGGGCCTTCAAGCCTGCAACAAGCTACAGGTATCCTGTACTCACAAATAAAATCATAGCATGAAATTTTGAGTCATAATGATGATTATTATTGAAGTATTTGAAAAAAAAATTGATAAGTAATAATAGTAATATGTCGGAAAAGTGTGATCAGTCAAGTTTTTCTTTTTTTTTTCTTACTTTTGTCCATAAGTTTTATTGTTTTGAAATAAATCTGCTCCATCAAAATCTGTAGCATTGGTGATTCCACAACACCGAGTCTGTATAAATCATACACACAAGAAAAGGATAACATTATTAGAGATACACACATGGAAATGTAAAAAAAAAGTTTCATAATGCGTTGTCAAATCTTTTTTCATGTATCAAATCTTCTTTGAGCTTTCAGATTGTTCTCTCCTCGTTTGGAAAGTAATTTATTTTTGTACGCTTCAACAAATCTTTCCATCTATTCTTGTCTCATCGAATGATTTTCTACCTTTAATAAAAAAAAATTTCAATCCATCTATTTTCAAAAACTCAACACTAAAACGACGGATAGAGGGGTCACATTTGTATGCATATGTAGTACATGCATAGTGTGTACATCATTTGAATTGAAAATTCTGAACTGCACTACATGAAACAAAATAATAAAAACCGTTTACTGGTAACCTGTACATCGTACAATGTACATGTGTAGCTATGAGCTAAAAAAGCAACGTTATTCTATTTTTACTAGTTGGTCTTTTAGATCTCAGATGGGGAATTCATAATAAAAATTACATTTTTTTCTACTGTTTTGCATTTTTCTAATGCTCAAGGAAAAAACAATTATTGCTCAAAAAAATTAATGTGAAATTTATTCATGTATACCTGTGCCATCGTGAAATCCATCGTTAATGTGAAACTGTTTGCTCTTTCTCTCGTCGAATACCATTTGTGAACACTTGCTGTAAGAACCGTTCGTGTTTCCTTTTCCATCTGAAAATTTGTATTTGATTAAAATTGAAAATATTGAGAAATTTGAAGCATTTTACATACACACATTAGGCATTAGAAGATGAAATTTATTTTGAACACATTTTGTTTTGTAACATCAAAAACCCGTATGTACGTTTATACGTTAATAATATATTATTACCTCAGTTCTGTAGACAAAGAAGAGCACTACCAATGTGATCTCTAGCACGAAAATGAGGACAAGAAAGAAGGAGTACTGAAAATTTCAAAACAAAAAGGGAAAAGGATTATTAAATGTCAGTAATCAACACTTTAATTTCTGTGCTCAAACCTTTTATGAGTATAATAATCATGGTCAATCCGATTCACTTTCAACTTTCAACCCATCACCAAAATAATAAATATGTGGTTGAAGGTCTTAAGGATAACAACTTGAGAAATATTATATTCATCTCGTGCCTAAATAACGATTAACCGTAGCCTGATTTAGAAAGATGTATAATGTGTAACTATATCTATCTATTAAAATATTGAGTGCGAATGAATAACCTCTTGTGTTGTTTTATAAAGAAGATAATAATTAAAAAAGACATTTCATCAACTCATCTGCTACTAGTACTATCTCACATACCGTCCTGAGCAAATAGCACTACAATAAAATGAGGCAACCAACACAATTGAAATTAAATGGCCGTCAAAGATAAAGTCATCAATTCAAATCTTCTTGAATTGCTGAGGTTCACAATTTTTTCCATGTGACTCAATTTTTACTCCTTATATTTACTATACGTGCTTTACGTGTAAAAAGTCTCAGTGTGAAGTTGTCAAAAGTTCTAAATACTAAACACACATAGCTCTATACCTATATCCTATGTGTACAGTAAAAACCTAACTGCTAAAAAAAGTTTTCATAATGACAGAACGGTCGGGTCAGTGATTACTACATAGAAAAATGTCCACATACTCATACATATTGACGTACTATCCTCATCACATGATTAAAGTTGTACATTTCATAAAACTTGTGTATACTGATGTTTGTAAGGAGTCCAAATCGACAAACTTCATATACTTAAACATGCTAATCAAGACAAATAAAAGGGAAAGAGGTTTTAAATGAGTGTCTATTGTTAAAACATGGTCTACTGGACTACAAATGTTCTTTTTTTTTTATAACTACAACTCACCATTCCTAAAAGAACACGGGATTCTTTCATGGTACCGCAATATCCCAAAAACGATATGATAAAAATGAAGGCTCCGAGTGCAATTAGGAACCTAAGAAGAAAAAATATCAAAAGATTTACTTATTATTATTATTACTTTTTGTAAGCTGTATGTACATGTGATATTAAAATGCAATTTTTTATAGTATTTCTATGTATGTATACATATATTATATTATAATATATCATATTACAACATCGTCATAATCATCGTTATAATATCGATTGAAAGTGCAGCTAGTTTCACAATAGAATGAAATGACAATTGAAGTTTGAAGAATCTTACCATCCAAGTTGTTCAATCACTGTTGCTGAGCCGTACTCCTGAAATATCACATGAAAAAAAAATACTGTTAAAAAAGTACGTACTCAATAACAATCATCAATCATGTCAGCTTCAAATTTCAAGAATTTTTTTCTGATTTGAAGACTTGTCATACAGTATGCAGTTCGCAGTACATATGTATATATACTGTGATAAATAATTAGTACACTATCGATCTCAAACAGGCATGTGGCATAAAAATATTAAACGCAGGTAGTAGGTAGAAGGTGGATATACCTACTGTGGTACAAGATGCATTCAATATTGATGTAGTATAGCCATTCAAAATTCTTTATTATATCTTATTTATAGGTACAAACATTAATTACTAGTACAAATTGCAATGGCAAACGAATGATTGATTTATGCATACACTTGAAACGTAAAAGTACTCGGTAGCAAAATCCTAAGGATGTCAATACTGGTTTTGTATATATATGTATCCATCTATTTTAATCTTATTTTTATTGTGAATATAAAATATAATGTACTTGCAACTTTACAGTAAAGATTCTACTTTCTCCCACATTCCCATAATATTTTATACTTGTTTCATACGTCGTAAATCTATTTCAAATTTCAGTACATGCATGAATTTAAGCAGTTCATGTTTTAGCATATCATATACATATACATAATATTTATGTATACGTGTAGTATGTTAAAAGGAAAGAAAATGTTCATCAGTCATGGACATAACTCAACAGTTCATTCCCAGCAATGAGCAAGTTGCAAGTTGTGAACAACATATATATATATATATATATATATATGTATATATATATATATATACATATTCTATGTAGCTGCTAACGTGAAAGAAACGTGGCTACTAAATTAACAGAATGGCAAATGTCAAGTGAGCATCATTTTTAACTATAAACTACATGTACAATGTACATGGCATATTAAAGATTCACAGCAATTTCTATAAGGATACAAAGGAGAGTAAAAAGCGATACAGCTATATACGTTACATTTATAGTTTATACAAGGAGGACACCACAAGAGAGAGAGAGTATAGGGAACAAAGATCTCCCGAAAAATTACATAATAATCAGGAAATACTTGCCGCAAATTGCTATCAATTATTATTGCTATTTTGTTCTCATCATCTTCCATTAGATTCGCCCCCACTCAGACACATTGAACACATTCATAAAGGGAAAAACAGACCATTCTATTTCACAAATAGCAGTTAGAAGTTAGACCAATGTTCTAGTGTTTGATTTTGAATTGTGTGTATTGTGCATGTATGTATAATGTATATATTATATAATGTATATATTATATATGTAATGACACTCTGTCGAACATCATCAATTGTGTACTTTGATATCATACCATAAAAATATATACATACACCATACGATATCATAATTTGCACAAAGTACAAACCCAAACTCCAAATTCATAAAGCTCTAAACAGTGAGGAACAAAGCAACAAGGCAAGTTTTGATTTTGAAATGTACCATACGTCATACTTGCTACTTTTGATACTTTATTCTTTACTACATGCAGGGTCTGACTTTTTATTTTAGATACCATCAGATACTATTAACTATTACACATATCATTCCACTGACATGAAGCCTCAAAAGTTCTCACAGACACTATAGCTTTAGACATTAAAAATCTCCCTCCGAATCCTTTATTCCTGTACCAACTACCAACAGGACACACAATGTAAATATGGCTTCCAACAAATTAGATCATTAAGTAAAATAAGAATAATATTTTTAGTAAAAACACAAATGTTAGCACATTTTATCCTACCGAAAGAATGATGTGAATATGGATAAAGAATAAAGAAGGGCAACATGTGAGATTTGTAGTCAAAATACTAGTATCAAAATCAATCACACGAGTTCAATGATTCTTCAAATCGTCTATACGGGGAAAGTTCAATATTTCCATTTTCCATGGAAAAGAGTAAACTTTCTCCAAATTGATTTTACTAAAACTATTTCCAAATTTTAATACACAGGCACACATGGTACAAAGTTTGTTCCATCATCATAATGTTTGTCTACAGCCTACAGGTAACAGTACATACAGTACCAGTGAAAAACATCATGCCATACAGAGTACAGAGAGAGACATTATGCATAAAATATCAAATGTAATGTCGTTCACGTTTATAATCGAGGAACAGGGACTAATTGCACCAAATTACAAGAAAATTTGTTCATGTAAATAAGGAAATAGCTTCAACTATACCTTCATTTGTTTGTCAGTATCTTTATTCTTCATAATTTGCGTGAAACGTGAACGTCATTTTATATTTGTTTTGCCCAATGTAAATAGTAGTGGAGAGGATAACTTTATGAACAGTGAACAGTGAACAGTCTACATCATTTTACATGTCTACTGTTTAATGTCTATGTATAAGTATAGACATAGACATTAGACATGACATATGTGCATTAGTAAATGGGATGATATGAAGATGTGTGTGTGCGTGTGTAAATTCTCAAGTACATAATAAAACTGGCTATACTCGGATATTTCCTGTCAATTTACTCGCTTCGCTTTCCTCCAGTGCAGGAGGCAAAACTTGTAGTTTTACTATAGTTTTATTTGTGCTGGTTTTAATAGAGTCTAGAGTCTATTGGACTGTAAATTCGGTTGAACATACTTTGACTAGCTAAAAACGTCATAGTGGTCAACTTTTCCTACACATGTATCATTAATCATTATCGTTCTTCTTTATTCTTGAAATGTACATCTTACTCTTCCCTATTTTAGCCGACCGATATACATATACCGTATACATATCTATCTATCTATACATGTACATGTATGTAGGTACATAATCATTAGACGTTCTGCTGCACACGCAAAGTTTTACCGACCACTAGAATACCGAGATCTCAAATTTGTCCAAAGTCTACCTATAAAATTGTAAAATGTATGTATACAAAACATGGATGTATGTGGGAGAATAGTGCACGAAAGACGGTGTACTAGAATAGAGAATAGATAGGTTGAATTTACTCATTATGCCTGGATACTTTTAAATGTTTTTTGAATGTAAAAGTTAAACTTTGAACGTTATAGCCTCATATCTACATCCAAGTATCCGGGTGTATAGTGTATAGTATACAGTATATAAAATATGCATGAGAGTCAAAATCCTCGCCTTTTCAACCCAGCATCTTTTCAACGTCCAGGACATAGAGTCGCCATATGGACGAAAGAAATTCACTGGGAAATTTATTTTATTACTATCCATTCCCGTTTTATAGCTCATACTCTTAAATATTAGGCATGCATTTTCCATGCATATGTAGTTCTAGGTCTTACATATATGCATGTACAATGTACATTGTACAATAAACAAACAATGAGAAAAGTAACAAACTTTAACTATTCTCATTCCTTTTATAGACAGTAAATTGACGACTGCAACTATTTGACAAACTTCACAAACACAAAATAGCAAAGACCAAATAGCAATGACTTGCATACTCAAACTCGTACATAAACTTTTTGTCATGTCAGCTCTGCAATTTTAATTCTTAAATGATTTTTTAGTAGTGCTTCGTCAAATTTCTATTAGTTTCTGATTTCCGATACAAACTAGTGTGCAATTGCACAAGTAAAAAACAAACTTTGCTACTTTGGAAAAACTACTTTTCCTCCAGGAGAAAAATATTACAAATTTTGAATTACAAATGGATTGTAGATACAAACTACCATCCATTATATTAAAGTTTCAATGAACTTTTATTAGAAAAACCAATAATGTTTTGTGTAATGACTCAAAATTCAGAAGTGCGTGTGTGCCAAAAATCCGTGTAAAAATAGAGCATGCTTAATTTATCATTTGTTCATTAGAGAGAATTATTATTTTCGAGAAAGAAGCATGCTTTTCATGCATAGATCCATCCCCCTGTATGAATAAAACTAGTATATTTATGTAGCGTAAACTCTTCCAAAGACTCTGTTTTGATAGACAGGGCTGGATTAAAGATTACTAGCTCTAAGTAAATGAAGGAGTATCCAAGCATTATGAATGTGAGAAAAGTCAGACTTAGATTTAATGAGATTTATTATAATAACTTTTTGCGGCTTCATTCATGTTCCATGTGGTAAACAGCGTTCAAATAATAAATACAATGTGAATGTAAGTTACATATTACTGTTATCCTATCAATAGTTTAGTTTACTTTCATATTTCGTACCATAAGGAATAAGAATGCAGCCAGAGGAGTTTATGCAGGTTTCAATTATTATTATATACGCATATTATTATGTAAAAAACGCACTACTTATTACTTGCGTACAAATATTTTTGTTTGGCATACATAATCACGCTTACACAAAAACCAGGTTAGAAGTATCATGTTGACAAAGGGCTATTGATCCACACACACAAAATAAAAGCCGCAGGTATAAAATATACAAAATACAATGTTTAGTATGCATCTTTTGACTATTGAATATTGACACATGATCGTTATTAACCAACGTTAGCGATTTACGATGTAACTGGTCTGGTCTTAATAATAATTTCATGTAGATTTAATAGCCTATCCAATCCAATTCACATCTACAATAAAGAGCTAGGGACAAGAAAAAACAAACTCAAACTCAAGCAGAGAGCAATTTGCATTCTCATCAGCATAATTTGCATAAGAAGAATGTCAAACCTTATCATCATACGCCCACGTGAGTAAACTTCGACAAAAGTACTGCAAATTATAAGTCACCCAGTTAATTATGGCTTCAAGAAAATAGAAAAAATCAGTCATAGCTTTTTGAGAGTTATGAATTATGAAAGAGGAAAGTAATTATACAGGAATAATAAAATTTGTAATATCCATTAAATAAAGTTTTCAAATGTTTTACAAATGACTTCATTTCTCATCACTCACATTTTTAAAAAAAAACAAAAATAAGATGACGAAGGAATAAAAGGAGAGGAATTTAAAAAATTTAACAGGAAAGTCAGGAAATAAAAAGGAGACACAGATAAATAAAGTTATACCATCACTTACAACTCAAACATTTTTCTATATGCACATTCTAACGGTTAATAAAATTGTGAGTATTAAACAGTGTGTAGACATAATATATTATGTGCACATCATAAAAAGTATTTTAAAAAAGTACTGTATGGAAAATTGAAATCAAAGTAAATAAGCAAATGTGACACAATGTGCGGTGCAAATGGCTTGTATTTTGGTGGATTCTACAGTTATCATTTCATGTTAGACAAAATACATTGAAGACAAAAAAAATGTGTAAAAAGTACACTGGTATTCCATAAACTACGCCAACTATACAATATTAGTACATAATACATTTTATATGAACGCTTTAGATCTTTTTGTCTACATTTTTGATGTTAAACTATTTAGGTATAGTCCAAACCAAAAATAGTTCAAAGTATTAGTAGTAGTTGTTGTTAATTATTTTATTGTGTCTTAAATAAGTACAATTAAATCATTATAAATATTTCAATGAGCATAAATCACTTACTTTAATCGTTTGACTATCGCTCATTTTAAGGAGGGTCAAAACTGAACTTTGATCTGCTGTGAGCCATATTCCTAGGCCTAGTACTGCACAGCCAAAGACCTGAAATTAAAAGAAAACAAACATGTTAATCCAATGATATTACTTTTATATTTACAAATATCTACATTTATAATTGTTTAGCGTGCATAATTATATTGTTTATTATGGTTTACATATAAAAATTATGTACAGCAATTTTTTATATTGAATGAGTCAATGATTAATGACGGCGAGCTTTTGTTGATGTATTAATCTCATTTTTCAGCTGTTTCTTTTAATAAATATACAGCTTTTGAGAGTAAGACATGAATTTTCCAGCGCTTTTAAGCTTGTACTGTTTGTAATCAAAAAATATTTGTTTGTCCCATGAAAAACAAGTATATGTACGTAGCAAACAAAAATTTATTTTCAAATTACACACTGTGAAATATTGAAACGACGCTAAAGTAGATATTTGTTACTTATTATATTATTATGAATTTTCTGAATTTGTTTACACGTTTCTTAACTATGAAACAGGCCCTTGTGACCCTCTATTCAGTTTGTACCTGTTACCACAATGAATACCGCTGTCCAATTATGGACTTTAAGATTTTTTCATATACTTTGTAATTTGTACAGTAAGGTTTATGATTTTTGATTTGTGTACTTCTAGTAACATGTAATTTCACTTTCATACTCGTTACTCGTTACGCACGTGATCACTTCACATAACATGTTAGTTGTCTACACACACTGTACTGTCTGGTCTGCCGACAATTACTTGTTGGTACTTTCATTGTGTGCACTACACATTCTATTGGTCCAATTTCGAATTTTTTTTAAAAAAGTAATTTTAAATGCAACCAAAAATAAACAGCTTCATAAATTTTCACTACTCACCACTCCTTTCTATAGAGTTCCAACGATAAAAATGACAATAAATTTTTTCACTAGCACAGTATAATACAAATTACATTGACGTGGTAAGCTTATTTTTTAATATTGTCTATTCGGCTAATTATTATAATATATATTCTTTGAATCCGTTTGATACACAGGGTTTCTACATGTCGCGTGTGCTAGCCATTTGAATCCCTCTGTTCATTCGTTACTATAGAGACGTTGTAGCATAAATAGAAACGAACAAAGGGGTGACAAAGCACAACACTGACATATTATCATGTCAAATCTAGCATGTATACCATATATACCGCATGTTAATACTCTAAAAAAGGACATTTGCACAAAACTCGGTATTATAAGTTTTTAACTCTTTTCATCATGTCTAAAAAATGTGTGTATATCTGTAATAAATGATTTTAGGAGCATCTTGTACGACATTTTTTGTTGTTTCACATGATATAACATACAGCAAGTCAGCTGAGAAAATTGTACCTTGTTTTCCACGTTATTGTTAAATACACAGATCGAGTGAAATCCTGTGCATAAAAACGACATAATGTACATCTAAACAATTTTATTCATATTTCAAACAGCTACACCAACTCACTATAGCCAGATAAATACATAATCGTCAACAAATGTCCACATTTATGCATACATTAATACTTGTACTAGAAACTAGAATTCTCGATTTCGTGTAATACACATTGAACAGTAAATCATAAAATCTGCTATTTATGTCAAATGACATACTTTCTACATATTAAATACTAGATACTACATATTACTGTACAACTGTATATATATACTGTACAATTCAAACTCAAATTCAAAGATACACAACTCGACTATGAGATGAGAAAAAAATGCTCGTCATCTTTCATAATGTGTTTAAAGTGTTGGGAAAAAACATGTATCAATTACTACTACTACTGTGATGACATTTTCTTCCAAATCTCAGTTTTCTTTATTTTATCCCTGAGAAAGCATGAAAAGGAATGACAAGATGAAAAATGTATTTACCAGCACATGCTGTTTTCAGCAACCTATAACTGGGATTCACACACATCCCGTGGACAAAAGTATAACAGCTTTGGGATACTTTGGTAACCGTATTATTTAAACAGTAATGCATATAGTGCATACTCCATGTAAACTGTACACTGTACAATGTACATATAGGTGAATAGTGAATGTGTGTATGATAAACCTTTGAAGCTCAATTTTCCTTTCATATCTCAAAGACGTGTTAAAGTACATATGTATGTGACAATAGACTTGGAAAGGACATACACAATACACACACACATGAATAATTGAGCAGGAAAATGGTTTTGGCACATACTCAGATGCAAATTACAATCCAATCTAATATCTAATGTACTAAGTAAAACGTTAAACTAACTGGCTGAGAAACATCTTTGTTGTTCAGAAGAATAACAACTTTAACAATCAAACAAAAATGACGCATGTTGAGAAAAACTCTCATTTTCTTAAGAGCAGTTTTGAAACATGTTTATATATTGTACAAATGTCTACAGTGGTTAAACGCATGTATATAGTGATCCTCTTCCTTATGCGTATTTACATATAATGTAAGCTTTCTTACATATATACATGTATGCATATTTTCTACATCTGTCCACTTTTCCTTTTCCTCAAACCTCAACCTGTATAATATAGAATATAGAGTATTATAAACATTTGACATTTCACAAACACATTTTGTAAAACTGATGCTGAAAATTCATACTTTTAGATTATAAAAATGATTGCAATAAAATTTTGAACATCCACAATCCACAACCTAGGTATATTATATTACATATTATCAACAATCATTGCTCACACATACAACATACAAACGATATCTTTGTCTTTTCAAAATAGAATATTTCAATCAAAAAGTAGATGAAAGATGTAAGTATCGTATTGGTAATGTACACAAGGAGAGTACTTGTCTCCAATTTTAAAATTAAATTAAATCTTTACGATTTAAACAAAGGTACAGTATACAATGTACATTGTACATCGTATACATAAACGCACGCACCACGTGAACTTCACATAAAACTCGGAACAACTCCCACAAAAACAAAAGCACGTTTTCTACTAACCGGGTAATACCGTAAATCATTATGCATGTAGGCTAAAAAAAGCGTGCGTGCTAGTATTTTTGGTAATCCTGGTCCTCAAATGTATGTAGATACATGTATGTGTACATACAGCTAGTACATTTATAGTTTCTAGCTCCTACTATTGTACACCTGACTGAAGCCTACACCTACGATCAATAAAATAATCATAAAACAAGACTGTGGCTTTGCATCAACTACTCCTGTAATGTACAAGTATGTATATAGTATTGTTATGCATGTATATAAATACATACACAGTCGAAATTTTCACATGTATAGTCAACTTCAAATAATGACCAAATGTAAGTACGTAATATTAAACTCTGTCCATTATGTTGCCTTTAATCTTCAATTCATAAGGCTACATATAGTATACTACATATTGCATATATGCTTCATACAACACATGCACAGGTAGGCATACACAAGACACTTATCTACTAGAGAATAATGGGAATAGATTGCATTTTTATTTGATTTCAATGCGTTCGATTTGAAATCGGAATGCGTGTGTCCCAGTACTCGGGTAGCACTCAAGACTGTAGATGGTAGACTCAAGGTAGAATGAAAAAATATGTAAACATATCTAATATCTATATATACATACGTACGTATAGATGTAAGATCTACGCACAAGATATATGCACAGTGCCACACACGCGTGTGTCTACAGATGTAAGCACTTTATGTATATATCAAACGTCAACAAAATACAATCGGTTAGTAATATTATTCTACTCACCACGTACATAAGAAAGGAATTGAGTTGGTTGGAGGTGAACGCCCTATCATAATACATGTACAATGTACATGATACATAATAAATGAAATTGGAGTGAACTGCATGTAGCTCGCACACACGCATTCTGCCATTCTGGAGTTCGCATTTTGCAAACCTTTTCTGTGCCTATGAATATGAAATTAGCAGGTGCGTATATATATTTATATAGAACAGAAAACAGAATGTGTCGCTCCTCCTAACACAGATAGATAGATAGATGGATAGATGTACTTGGAATCTATGAGCCAGAAATTAACTAGAAGCTAGGGATCATTATCATTTTCATTATTATAATATAAGTATAAATACGTATTCATGATTCATACATACATGTAGACAAGAATCAGGGTAACAATATATATGAATAATAAGGTTGTTAAAAGTCTATCATTTTCATCTTATTCTTATCTTGTCCATAGTCCATACAATACATAAAGTTAAATAAGTTGGCAGTGTAATCATTAGTCAGTAGTCAGTAATAGTAGTAGCTACAAAAAATGAATTGCATAGAATTCTCGAGCTGTGCTCCTGTTCTCTTGCCTGTCTGACATGTCGATTATAGAGACAATTGTGTCACTCACTGCCAGTTATCAATAATATACTTGTATTATACTTATTACGTACACAGTGCACATTGTACATGTACAAAACCATTCAAAACTGTAACATAATATATAATATAGTATATTATATTATTTCTATTATTATCGAGGATACTTTAGATTTTCAACCGTAATAATTTCAGTAATATTTTCCTTTAGTAATACTGTATGTAATATTGCCTGTAAATATGTGCCTGGTTTTTAATCCTTACTATGATATGTATGGAGTATCGAGTAGTAAAAAACGGATTTTCAAATTACAATAATGTAGAGTTCTTTTAGTCTCTTCTCTAATTTCTATTTCAATGTATCCATATTCCATACAGAGGAAGAGTACAATACAGTTGCTAGTTGCAAAACTTTAGCATCATTATCCTCTGACTTCTTGTCCATTCTTGTAGTGTTTTGATGTTTGCACTTGGTACGGTACAAACATATAAAAAAACGACTCTATTCTTGATGTCATGAAGAATGGATGAATGAATGCATAATACAAACTATCCTGAGGACCATTTTCTGCACAGGCACAGAACAGTTTGGATGTTGAAAAAGTCCAACTGTACATACAAAGTACATACAAAGATGTTCTGTGTAGACAAATTTTTGCACCATGAATGAACTATTTGGTAATGAAGATGAACAACCCTTTAATAGATATGTCAGTTATGCATACAAAGTACAAACGACCAGTGTACAGTGTACAGTTTGCAATGTCCTTTTCCTTTGCCTGAGCATACTTTAGTATGAGCATGAACGAACAACAGAGTTTCGGAAGTCAAAAAGTTTAAAATAAACAGATAATATACACATCCACACAATGGTTTGGTTTGTTTAATGTATACAGATGCACATATGTCCAAATGTGTGTATCTATGAGTGTATGTGATATGATGTAGTCCTTTGTACTAGTGTAACGGTACATTTCATCGTTATTTAGTGCCAGTGGCG